>JAMKPZ010003292.1:0-24063 GCA_024699675.1 Amphibolis antarctica
AATCTGACACTTCAAAAGATAGTAGGAAGCATGAATCTAGCAGACATGTTCACGAAGACTGTCAGCATACAAAAACTAAGGCTATGCATGGCCTTAGTCGGCCTCCAAGTTACTTGAAAATGGAGGAGTGGCATGGTGGCAAGGTTACAAGGTTGATGAGCGAGCATACGTCTGTAACAGTCTCCAAGTGGGAGATTGTTAGGATTACTCTAGTGTGGAGACTGTTTAAGTCTTCACAAGTGTATGTATCCTTATTGGGCCTATTGGGCCTGATAAGCCTTTGGGGTGATTTGTGCCCTAATATTGCACTATAAATAAGTGTTGTAACCTTGTAACAGAGTGTGTGTGAAAACTAGTGAAACCACCAGAAGACGCCCGTGGAGTAGGCTTCGGCTGAACCACGTAAAACCTTGTGTACTGCTTGCTTCTACTTCTCTTCTACCTCCTTCCCTAGTATTGAATCCCGCCTTTCTTTTGGTTTAATCCCATCACAGTTGAGACCTCTATTTGGGCATTCCACCAAAAGTAGAGGATGCTCAACACTTTTGAATTGATATGCGAATGTTTTGAGAAGATTATCTTGTTGTGATTTCAAATGGCTTGAATGTTTATCTACCTGGTTCTATTTAGAATAGATTTGATTATTTTTTTCTACTTTATCGTTTTAAATAGAGATTTATTCATGAGCAACCTGCTTATATCTAAACTTTTAAAAATCTATATCTAAACTTTTAAAAATCTATTTTCATCGATTAGATAGTAGTGGTTTTGTTAGACTTATTGTAGATTTATTTGGATAGATAGATTTTTACTTTTTCTTTGTTTTACTTCACTCAACTTTAATCTCAGTTTAATTTCAGTCTAATCTATTGCAGGAATATTTAATATTCAATGAAGAATCTATGTAGAACTTGATAAAGTTGAAAAATTATAAATACTAAAAATAACTCATAATTAAAAGACTGCACATATTTTGATAGAACATCTACAATGAATGTATGGACTACAATATTATTAAATTGAAGTTTTAACTAATTTGGTCTTTCCTTGTGGAGATGACCTATACTTGCTGATGTACTAAATTGTACATTGTGCACTTGCGGTTTTAAGCTTAGGTTGATAATCAAGCCATCACTCTCATGAAAAATAGCCTAGAAGTTTGTTTCTACAATAAGCAAATGTCCATCTGAAAAGAAAGGAAAGTCTTTGTTGTTGGTACATATGTACTAGAACATGATTTGTTTCACTTATCTGTAAAAGATAATGAAATGAATAATATTGATATGGCTTTCGATTATATTGTGTGTTTCTTATCTAAATGTGAATTGTAGCATTTGAGATTGATGCATGTTAATAAATCTAAAATGAATCAAATGATAAAAATGAATATGCCTCATATCAATGACATGGAATTTGATAAGTGTGCTTAGTTGGACATAGATCAAATGAATTATTGGGCTTAATTCATTTTGATGTGTGTGGTCCACTAAGTTTTAGAACATATGATCACAAGGAATATTTTGTGACATTCATAGATGATTTTTCTAGATAAGCTTAAATTTATTTAATATCTCATAAAAGTGAGGTATTAACTTGTTTTAAAAAATATAATTTGGAAGTAGAAAAACAACTTGGAAGGAATATTAAGGTGCTGAGGTCAAATAGAAGTGGGGAATATAATTATAAGAAATTTGAACTATTTTGTGAAATGCATGCAATTAAAAGAAAAACTACAATGCCTTATACACCACAACAAAATAGTGTAGCGGAAAGGAAAAATAGAACTTTGATGAATTTAGATGCATGATTTTACACTCAGGACTCCTTAAAAGTTTTTGGAGAAAGGCTTTGCTTACAGTAAATCATGTGTTAAATAGAATACCCACTAAATTTGTATCTAACACACCTTATGAGTTGTGGACCAATGTAAAGCCCAATTTACATT
This sequence comes from Amphibolis antarctica, assembly GCA_024699675.1. Classification (NCBI taxonomy): domain Eukaryota; kingdom Viridiplantae; phylum Streptophyta; class Magnoliopsida; order Alismatales; family Cymodoceaceae; genus Amphibolis; species Amphibolis antarctica. The sequence continues at coordinate 1,946 of JAMKPZ010003292.1, forward strand.
ATTTGAGAAAATGGGGTTCTATAGCTCATGTACTTATTTTTGAACATTTAAGGGATAAGTTGGATTCTAAAACATTAAAATATAGATTTATAGGTTATTGTGAAAATTCTTTTAGTTATAGATTTTTCCATAAAGAAAAGGGAATCATTGATTGTAGAGATGCAACTTTTCTTGAAAATGTAAATGAAAAGGAAGATAAAATGGAACCATTGGTTGTAGTATATGGAAAATCAATGATTGAAGAGGAAGAAAATATGGAAAATGTAACCGAACCCATGGAAATTGTGGGTGAAAAACAAGATAGGCCGGCCTATAAATAGAGATGAACAAACTCAAAATGGAAATGAACCAAAAATTCTTGTTAACAAACAAAGAATGAAATATCAGCCTACATGGATGGATGATTATCATTTGTATTCCTGTGAGCTTTCTTGTTTATTAGTAGATATGAAGGAAAATCACATGGAACCCATGCCATATAGAGATGTTATAGAATCTCCAAAAAAAGATTTATGGCTTGGAGCCATGAATGATGAGATTGATTCCATGAAAAGGAATCATGTATGGGAATTATGTGATTTACTTGAAGGAAGGAAAGTTGTAGGATGCAAATGAATATTTTAGAAAAAGTTGAAGGTCGACGGGTCTATTAACAAATATAAGGCTCGGTTAGTTGGTAAAGGTTATACACAAAAAATGGGAATTGATTATTAGGAAACTTATTCTCTAGTGGCTAAATTTGTGTCAGTAAGAATAATATTGGCTATTTTTGCACATCTAGACTTGGAATTACATCAAATGGATGTAAAAACTACATTTCTAGATGGTGATTTGTAGGAAGAAATTTACATGTTGCAGCTTGAGGGATTTCAGGTGGAAGGACATGAGGACAAAGTGTGCAAATCAAATAGGTCAATATATGGTTTGAAACAAGCATGTAGACAATGGTATCACAAGTTTCATGATACAATTCTTAGAATGAGATTTGTTTCAAACAAGTTAGATTACTATGTATATATCAGGAAAAGTGGGAGCAAGTTTGTTATATTTTCCCAGTATGTAGATGATATTTTGCTTGCTAGAAATGATACTGACATGTTAAATAAAATAAAAGAGGAACTTAGTTTAAAGTTTAAGATGAAGGACATGGGGGAAGCATCCTATGTTCTTGGAATTCAAATCCTTAGAGATTGGAACTTTAGAATATTGAGTATAAATCAAGAAAGATATCCACATGTATGATATGTATTAAAATGGTTTGGAATGGAAAATTGTTCCTCGGCCCTTACATATGTTTTTTGGGAAAAGACTAAATAGGGACCAATGTCCTGGAAAGGAAAAAGAACCTTTAAGAGTATCTTATGCTTAAGTGGTCAAAAGTTTAATGTACGCTATATTATGTATTAGACAAGACTTGGCATATGTAGTTAATCTTGTTAGTAGATATCAAAGTAACCCCGAAATAAAACATTGGGAAGCTGTTAAAAGAATAATGAAATATTTAAAAGGAACATTACACCATAAGCTTACATATCAAGAAAATGAATTGGAAATGCTTGGTTATATAGATGTAGATCTAGAAGGTGACAAAGATGATGGAAAGTCCACTTCGAGACATGTGTTCATCTTTGAAGGTGCAACTATATCTTGGGGTAGTAGGAAACAAGGGTGTATAACAAAATACACACAGGAAGCACAACATATTGCCTGTAGTACAACTACATCACATGTTTGGATCAAGAGATTTTTGAATGATTTAAATCTCAATCTAATAAATGGTCCAATAGAAATGTTCTGTGATAATCAAGCGGCAATTAATTTGATTTATAGTAGTGCAATTCAAGAGAACAATATATAAATATACATTATCATTATATTCATGATATTGTTGGAAATGGGGAAATAAAATTAACTTATATACTCACAGATGATATGATTGCTGATCCTTTGACAAAAGGAATTCCAATAGAAAAATTCATCAAGTTTGTGAACTTGATGGGGTTAAGGAACATTTCCATGAATAATGGAAATGAGGAACATTCTCATGAATAGTCATAGATGATATGATTGCTGATCCTTTGACAAAAGGAATTTCATTGGAAAAATTCATCAAGTTTGTGAACTTGATATGGTTAAGGAACATTTCCATAAATAATGGAAATGAGGAACATTCTCACGAATAGTAGAAGTGGAAAATGGGAATTGTATGCTCCACGAATAGTGGGAGTGAAAGTTAACATTTTTATGCATAGAATTATATGCATGGTCTTTATGACAAAGTTGGAGATGTGAATAAATGGCCATTAAAGACCATTAATATGGATGAAATAAAGGCAAATAAAATGGATGACCGACATTGATGGTCGAAAAATGTAACGACTATCTATTGGGGATAAAAGGAGGAGGAAGGGGTAGAGGAGTGGTGAAGGTCTCTCTTATAAATAGAGAAGGAGAGCAAGGGAAGTAGATCATCCAAAAAAGAAACAAACCTTGCTTCTCCTCCTATTTTCACCATGCACCAGAGCCCCCAATCCTTGTTGGAATCTTCTCCTCTTCACCTTCATTGATCAACATGTGCATGTCTAAACTATAACAATAATGTAAAATGTGCTAAACATATGCATATTACTATAAAATCAAATGTTATTGAAATTTATGTAATATTCTGTAAATATGTAAAAGAAGTGATGCACAAACTTTTTAATTAAATGCATAATGGAAGTCATAATCATGCTACAAAGCATAGTAAATATATGTATAAATGTAAAATATCACTAAATTGGATGTTAGTCTGTATCATGTAATATAATGAAAACATGATATTATCATATAGATTACAAGGTTTCTGTAATTTAAAAACATAATGAAAATGTGAGTTGTGAAGCCTTATTCTTGTCAAATGTGAGTTGTTAATATTAGTTGATTGACTAAATGAATGGCTTCCATTGTTGTTCCATTTGACATAAATCCATATTGATTATTTTTTTAAGTAAATGGATGTAATTTATTAATCGATGTCTTTTAAATTCCTTATATCCATAAAAAGAGAACCATGCTTCATAGAACTGTATTTTGATTATTTTTTTGATTGGTAATACATTTATTTCTTAGACATTATTCTTTTTAAATGGTAATTAGTAATACCATCCATAATTCTTTATAAATGTAAATAATATCTCAAAATTGTGGTAATAATGACTACCTCATACAATGCCTGTGATTTCAATTATAGGTGATAGATTCATCCATCAACTTTTCATACAATAAATGACAAATGTAAATAACATCTGTCATCTTTACCCTTATTTTTTCACCCTTTTACATTAATAGGTTGAAAAGGTGACGGATTTTTGGAATCCATCATCTATTATCACTTATATGATAGGTGACGATAGAATAGGTGACGAATTTTTAAAGATAAAATGTAACAATTTTTTGGTAAAAAATGACGACAAAGTTTATCATATTTTCCTTATTTTCTTGTAGTGAGGCAAATAGGGAACCCAACTCTTTCAATCATCAGCTTGTCATCTTCAGACCGACAGCCAGTTGGAGGTGTTGAGCGAACACTCGAAACTTACCTCCGATGTTTCTCTAGCCAATGTTCGAAATATTTGTACAACACATCAGTCCACAGTGCAATTAAAATGTCACCCTTCAAGGCCTTGAATGGCAAGCCACCATCGATCGACACCCTTGACTTATATTCCTCATACCAAAAACGTGGTAGCAGCGGATGAGGAGCTGTGTGGGTGGGCAGAGATCTTGGCAATGTTGCAACGGAATCTGGAAGTGCAAGAATGCATATGAAGTGGATGGCCACACGACAAGCACCGTCGAGAGGTGGAATTCAACATGGGCGATTGGACATATGTTGAACTACAGCCTAGGCGACGACAATCAATAGCAGGTTGTTCATCCTAGAAGCTAGCAGCTCGTTTCTATGGCCCATTTCCAATGATCGAACGCATCGGCAAAGTCGCGTAACGCTTACAACTTCCAACTGGATCTAAAATTCATTCGATCTTCCACGTCTCGCAAGCCCTACATCGAGTGGGACCAGTGGACATCACTCAATCAGCAAACCTGTTACCAGCTTACCCGACTCCCACTGCAAACCGTAGCGCATATTGGATCGTAAACTCACTCAGTGTGGAAATCGGGTGGTGACTATGGTATTGGTGCAGTGGATAGGGGAGGATGAGTGCTTCACAACGTGGGAAGGGTACTATCAATTGGGCAGCCATTTTCCAGACCTTGAGGACAAGGTCGCTTCCCCAACGGGGGAGTGATGTTACCAAGTAATTAAAGGGTGTTGGAGCTTTTCTCGGGTCAGACTTCAGGTCGGAGTTTGGATTATGGAACCATAGGTGGACTACATTGAGTACTCAAATGCATATTTTACCACCCCTTAATTGAAGTGTGGCAATATTATCACCATTGCATCGTCTCAATCTCATAGATATTACCTACAAACTAGGAAAGGAAAAGGTGGTTGCAGCAAGGCATGTAACACATGACGACGATGTGGGGATTTAAGCGGGCGACCAATCATCGAAGTCGCAAGGCAGGAGGTTTTTTTTGAGAAAATAGAAATATCGTAATACATGTATCGATAGAAATTTAGAAAAAAAATTTCTAAACTTTCCAGAGCACACAAATGCTACAAATTTAAGAAACTTTTTCTCAAATTTCTATTTTCTAATTTTCCTACAAATACAAACCCCCTTTAGTTTAGAGTTATTAGTTTTGTTAAGGGCTGTTACAACTATATAATGGTCGGCTATTATATGGCTGCTATGAAAACGGCTAGATATTCTGCAAGGTACGTGATTTTAACTAGTGAGATTTTGTCGTGAAGGAGCAACAATAATTAATGTTCACACTCATGTAATGAAAGATTTCAACAATTTTATCGGACATAATCAATATTCCTCCCAACAGTTGCAAATACACATGGTCGATCACACAAGAAAGGGTTTTTCAGGGGTAATGTTGAAATTTAACAAGAAAAATACAAGAAAGGATATATGTGTAATTATCAAATTTATGAAGAATACTTCATAAAAAATACTTTCTTTTTAGTCCTACTTTCGTTGGATACTTTGATTTAAATGTTGAGCTGTACTACGGGCATGAGGTTGTTGGCAGGTCACTTCTCACCCACCTTCAATTGGGACTTTCGCATCCACAACCACCACCGATGCATGTGTTCTATTTCGCTGTTCTTGATAATGCATTATTCTATTTCTCACCCAGTTCATTGCGAGATTTCAGCAATGTTTGTGGTGTTGTTGATTTTTTTTTACTTTAATTACGAACATAATCATTTTCAAGCATCTCATGTCATACAGATTATTTCTATAATCTGCACGATTAATTCATGATGATGGTTTTGCGGCCTAACACGTGGAATCGAAGGATCGATGAGGATGTCGAAAATCTTGTTAACATTTTATTTGATAAATTAAGTTTAAATATTGAGTTAGAAATTTACGTTTTTTTATATTAACACGTCTAAGGTCTAACTTCTTTTAAGTGGCTGTTGCCTAAAATTATAACTTACATGCTCATCTTTTCTAAATATTATATTCAATACAGAAATCGTTGGATTCTTTCTATCAAGTCAAGATAAGTTAAAATCATGATTTTAAAATAATATAAAAGCTAGCCAATTAAATATCTTGATTCAAATTTAAACAAAACATTACCAAAGTTAACCAATTATAATAATTTACTTGACGTTGATACCCATACATTTTAATAAGATTCAAATTTTGGTAAACACAAAAATCAGTATCAGAAGAATAACATCAATTCTTCCGTCTTTCTTTCTTTTGCAGATTCCTTTGGATTAAAGACCATAATGAGTTAAATTTTCTGGTGAGCTAAATAAAGAAAAAGGAAAGAAAAGAACACATTTCTCCTCCAACCATGGCGTCGTCTTCCTCCCTCCCATTCATCCTCCATGGGAGTCGGCTCATGACAGCCGTCTCCTTGTTGATCTACTGCTGCTATTGCTACCTCGTGATCCCGCGGGTGGGATGCTACATGTCCATCTTCAACTTCGGTGACTCCATCACAGACACCGGCAACTTCCTTCACTCCCTCGGCGGTAGGCCCTCCAACCTCGGCAAGTTACCCTATGGCGAGACGTTCTTTGGCCACCCCACTGGTCGTTTTTCCGACGGCCGACTCGTCATCGACTTCATAGGTGCGTGCAATCATATATCTACCGACCACTTTCTTTTACTTAATTTGTCCATTGCATAAACTGGAAACGGCACCTTGATTGATTAGCAAGGTTTAAATGACGATTAGTTAAGGTATGTTATCGGTTTGAAGGTGGATGTTAGAGGGAAGACGTGAGATGGCGAGATTGGGAGTTGCAGAGGAAGCTAGGAACAAAGTTTACGATAACGCCAGTCCTTCAAATTTGCAAGGGTGGAGAAGTTAGGGGTGTTTGTGTACTTGTAAATGGTGAAAGAGAAAATAAAAGTTATCTTCTATTAACTAAATTTTAAACGGTATTTATGTTAACGGAAAATCATGGAAAATAACTTTTCCATAATTTCCCAACATACGAAAATAAAGCATAATTTCTTAACCCCTATTTCTAACCTCTTGTTGTGACCAGAAATCAACCACCCCACTTGCATAGGAATATCAATGCTACGACCCCTAATGCCTCTTTATACACCAATCTTTAACACCACCCCTTTCTCTACCAATATTAGATGCCACTATTGCAATCACTCTTCTTCCACAAGCTCTTATGAGAATTTGTAGTTGTATTGATCCAGCCGAGATGTTTCTAGAGTTCCGCTTGTTGAGATTTCCAACAACATGAGCTATACGTGTTTCTTGCCCCCAATCAAATCGAGACTTCCACACACTATCATTTAGTCACTCACTCACAAACACGACTTTGACAACCTTTGTTAGTGAAGACGAAGAGGATTGATGGTGCCTTAAAAAAAGTAAAATGAAAATACATAAGTTTCAAATACCTGTGAATTCCTATACAAACACAAACACCCAAATTTTTAATTCTTATCATTTCCTACACCTACACAAGCACTCGTACAATTTTACAATTTCTCATCAAATCTTGTTATTTCTAATTCCCATTAATTTCTGGATTCTCATCATTTCTTTTCTCATCATTTCCACACACACAAATAGGCTCTTAATGTATATACAATAATGTCCATACAATATTCACCCTCAAAGATCAAAACATTTACATTTCCGTAAAAAATGTATAAAGGGTAAAAACAAATAAACTTTTGGTTTGATACTCCTGTAAGCTATGGCGTAGAGGTACAAAGCTGTAGCCTAGATCCAAATTGTTATGCGTGGTAACTAAAGAAGCACAGTGGAAATCGAACGGAAGAGTGGGCGATGAGAAAGGAAAGGGGAGAAGAAGATCGTCAATCACACATAACAATGAACACACAGATTTACGTGGTTCACCCCAACATGGGGCTAGTCCACAGATGGAGAGGAAGGAAGTTTCTTTCGTGGAGGCTAAGGTTACAAATCTCTCAACTCATACTCTTTGGAAAACCCTAGCCAAGCTTATATAGTGCTTGGGTATTCCAAAAGGGTACAAAGACCAAAATGCCCCTTATACTAATTATATTATTAGTATCATTCAAAACATAATACAACAATCTCCACCTTGTCTTGAATGCTAGCTCCACCTTGACCAAGCCTCTCCATTAGGACTCACAAGGGGTTAGCTGCAGCCATACACGTTGAGCAAGTCCAAGCAATGCTTGAACTTACTCTCAATCACGCCCTTTGTAAATATGTCTATTGGATTGTGCTTAGTGCTGATCTTCAAAATCTTTATTCTATCTTCACTTCTGAGAAAGTGGTACCTGACATCAATGTGTTTCGTACGATCATGAAAGCATGAAACACATTGTCCTTTGTTAAACAAATGGCACTGAGACTGTCACAGAAAATATCAGCTTTGTTAATCTGCACTCCAAAGTCTCCAAGTAGCCCTTTTAACCAAATTCCTTCCTTTGCGGCCTCAGTCATTGCCATGTATTCCGCCTCCGTAGTAGAGAGTGAAATAGTAGGCTGAAGTGTTGACTTCCAACTGACAACTGAGTCTGCCACAGTGAAAACATAACCTGTCAAGGATCTCCTCTGATCAACATCACCTGCATAATCGAAACCAGAAAATCCAGCCATGCTACAGTTCTGCTTGACGCCATATATCAGCCCTACATCAGGTGTTCCCTTTAAGTATCTGAAAATTCTCTTCACGACTTGCCAATGCTCATTGCCAGGATTTGACATATACCTACTGACAACACTAAGAGGATAAGCTAAGTCAGGACGGGTACATACCATGGTATACATCAAACTGCCAACGGCCTATGAATAAGGGACACGCTCCATATGCTCCTTCTCTGTTTAAGACTGTGGAGACATAGCTGATGACAAACGAAGATTCCTGTCAAAAGGCATCCCAATGGCTTTACAAGAAGCCATACCAAACCTGCTAAGAATCTTCTCTATGTAGCTACGTTGATGGAGAAAGAGTTTTCCTGCTTTCCTGTCTCTTTGTATCTCCATCCCAAGTATCTTGCCAGTTGGGCCAAGATCTTTCATTTCAAATTCAGATTTCAAGACATTTTTCAAATCTTGTATTACCTTGATATCTTTGGCTGCAATCAAGATATCATCCACATACAAGAGCAAATATACATGTGTGCCATTTTCTAATTGTTTAACATACACACATGAATCATAGTAGCTACAAGCAAAGCCAACTTTAGTGATAAAAGTGTCAAACCTTTTATACCACTGTCTGGGAGATTGCTTAAGTCCATACAAGGAATTCTTCAATTTGCAAACCCGGTCTGATTTCTCCTTGATAACAAAACCTATTGGCTGTTCCATCCAAATTTCTTCTTCTAAGTCACCATGCAAGAAGGCTGTCTTCACATTAAGTTGCTCTAACTCCAAGTTTCTTGCAGCCACAATTGCTAGAAGCACTCTAATAGACGTGTGTCTAACTACTAGTGGAAAAACATCATTGTAATCAATACCTTCTTGCTGTGAGTAGCCTTTAGCTACCAGTCTCGCCTTAAACTGCACGCCTTGACTGCTTTGTGTTCCTATCTTTCTTTTGAACACCCACTTGCAACCAACAATGTTCTTTGCTCTAGGATGCTTCACCAAATCCCATGTATGGTTCTTGTGAAGGGATTGAAGCTCCTCCTGCATGGCAACTGTCCAATTTGCAGCATCTGAGCCTCTAATGGCAACATAAGTGGGTGGGTCAACTTGTTCTTCCACCTCACTCGCTACCTGCAATGCAAAAGCAATCAAGTTGCTATATCCATACTTGATCGGAGGCTGGGAGGCTCTTCTAGGACGATCCCTAGCTATGCACCTGGATGGAATTTCTTCCACATCATCCACACTGCTGCCATCAACTTTATCTGGCGAGTCCAAATCAGGAGTCACCTGTTCAGAACTAGTAGACTATGGTAAAGAAAACTCCACTTACTCGGAAGTATTGGGCTGATTTATAACGATTGGCTTCTCTACATTTTGCATCAATGAAGCCTCATCAAATGTGACATCACGACTGTGTATCACCTTGCCTGACTCTATATCATAGATTCTGTAGTTTTTTACTCCCATGCCATATCCCACAAAGATGCCCTTCTTGGCATGTGGTTCTAACTTACCATTGTTGACATGGTAATATGCAAAACATCTAAATATCTTCAACTTGGAGTAATTTACTGTCCTGTTCATCCATACCTCATATGGTATCTTGTCTTCTATACCACTAGAGTGTGACTTGTTGACAAGATAGGAAGCTATGTTGACAGCTTCAGCCCAAAACTTCTTGTCCAAGCCGGCATGAGAAAGCATACACCTACCTTTCTCTAACAGCGTGCGATTGAGGCGTTCTGCAACTCCATTCTACTATGGAGTCCCTCTAACAGTGTGGTGCCTCATGATACCCATTTTCTTGCAAAAATTGTTAAAATCATGAGAGCAGAATTCCAATCCGTTGTCAATTCTTAGGTATTTCACTTTCCTACCAACTTGGTTCTCAACTTGAGTCTTCCACTACTTGAAGCTTTTGAAAGCCTCACTTTTATGCTTCAAAATGAAAACCCATGTCATACGTGAATAATCATCTACAATGGAAAGCAAATACCTAGAACCTGCAAGGGAGGGTTGTTGGGAAGGTCCCCAACAATCTGCATGGACATAGTCTAATGTCCCCTGAGTCGTATGCTCTCCTTTGCTGAATGAGACTCTCTTCTGCTTTCCATAGATGCAACGCCTACACAAATCTGCATCAATGTATCTGTGTCCATCCAATCTGCCCAAATTGTTGAGTTTCTGCATTCCTCTCTGCCCTAAATGTTCAAGTCTGGAATGCCAAATGGTAGACGTGGATTGCTGATTTGTAGCAACAGCGGTAGTGACACCTACAACTGGAGAACCTTGAAGGATGCACAAAGGTCCATTCTTGACTCCTTTCAACACCACCAAGGAACCCTTTGAGACAACTAGCTTGCCTCCTCCACCTGTATACTTGAAACCCTTGGAATCAAGTGCCATCAAAGAAATCAAGTTCTTTCCCAACTTGGGAACATGCCATACATCTTCTAGAGTTCTCACAATACCATCATGCATCTTGAAACGGATTGTACCAACCTCTGCTCTAGTGCAAACATCATCATTGGTCAGTGTTACCTATCCATCATTAACCTACTCATACGTGTGGAAAAACTCCTTGTTTGGAGTCATATGATGAGATGCACCAGAGTCTAATATCCAACTATGATCTGAATATACACTGCAAGAAACTGTAAGTGAAAAATCACCTTCTAATGCTGAATCTTCCTTTTCAACTACGGCAACTATTCCTTTTGATTTTGGCTTGGGACAGTTTGCTTTCCAATGTCCCTTTTCCTTGCAGTAATTGCAAGTATCTCTTGAGTACTTGCTTCTAGACTTACTTCTTCCCCTAAATTTATTGTTGCTGTTGTTTCTCTGTTGTCGTCCTCTAGACTCGCCATGATGAGTAGATAGGCCTGAAGCACTTGTGTCATTGCTCCCATGCGTGACCATATGCCTCAGCTCCCTAGAGTGAAGACTAGACCTCACTTCCTCCAATGTGATTGTATCTCTGCCAACCACAAAAGACTACACAAAATTCTCAAAGGACAAAAGGAGTGAAACAAGTAAAATAAGAGCAGCATCCTCATCTTCAACTGTCACGCCTATATTTCTCAACTCCATGAGAATTGTGTTCAGCTGATCTAGGTGTTGCTTAACGGGTGTTCCATCCTTCATTTTCAATGAAAACAATCTCTGTTTAAGCAATAACTTGTTGGTCAACAACTTTATCATATACAAAGTCTCCAACTTATTCCACAAGCCCAAAACTGTGAATTCATCAGCCACTTCAATAATAACTTCATCCGACAGACATAACAGTATGGTAGAATGTGCTTTTTCTTTCTGTTACTCATACTCTATAGATTTTTCATCTATACTTAACCCCTTATTTAAAGGAGCCCAAATGCCCTGTTGTTTAAGCAGAGCTTTCATTTTAATCTGCCACAGACTAAAGCTATTTTTCCCATTGAACTTATCAATTTTCATTACTGGCATTGACATTTTATATTCAAAAATATAAAATGCACCACAACACTTTGATCAAACAAATTTCAATTTCAAAAATTACTCAACACCTTCACTTCAATACTAACAGTCTCAACAAAGATATGTATCAATCACAATCACAAAAAATAGATCTCTATCAAAAATCTCAAAGCACCAATTGCCAAAGTCAAGGGGCTCCACCTCAAACGGATCAAATCACTCGATTTGAACCCCAAAAAAAAAGAGCCCAAATCACCCGAAAGGACTGACCTGGCCTGAACGGGACGTGGACGCACGCTGATGCTACTAGTCAGGGTGCCGGCTAGCTTGACCTAGCCTAGACGTGTGCGGACGCACATCGGTCAGAATCCAAGTGGGCGCACGCAGGCCAGATCTAAGTGCGTGCGGCTGCGTGCGGTCTAATCTGGGTGCAGACGGTTGCACGCGGGCGGATCATGGGGCCGACGGCTACACGCGGGTGGAACAGGACGTCGACGACTGCGCGCATGTGGATCAAGGGGCCGACGGCTACGTGTGGGTGGAACAGGACGCCGACGGCTTCATGCGGGTGGAACAGGACGCCGACAATTGCACACAGGCGGATACCTGCGCGGACACTTGCGCATGAGTGGAACTGGGCGTGCGAACGGTTGCCCGCAGGCAGGTCTGAGTGGATGGCTTCTTGCGGGTGAGTCCGAGGATGCTTCGGCTGATCCGTGGATTCGAAAAATGAACCCTAACTCAAGGCCACTTCCTCCAACCTACCTCTGATACCACTTGTTATGCGTGGTAACCAAAGAAGCACAACGGAAATCGAACGGAAGAGTGAACGATGAGAAAGGAAAGGAAAGAAGAAGATCGCCAAGCACACACAACAATGAACACACAGATTTACGTGGTTCACCCCAACACAGGGCTAGTCCACGGATGGAGAGGGAGGGAGTTTCTTTCGTGGAGGCTAGGGTTACAAATCTCTCAACTCATACTCTTTGGAAAACCCTAGCCAAGCTTATATAGTGCTTGGGTATTCCAAGAGGGTACAAAAACCAAAATGCCCCTTATACTAATTATATTATTAGTATCATTTAAAACATAATACAACACAAACCAATTAAACTGATCTTTAGCATGAATTGCTTGTCTAAGTAAAAGATTAGGAACAAAATGTAGGTCAATGCCAATATGCCTCATTGGCGATTGCCTTGTGAGAAATTGATAGTGCAAACTGGTTATCAAATAGGATCGAGTAGAGGGAGTGACGATCCACAATGTAGGGTACTAGAGGGAGTGGTGAATGATCTAACTAATTTGTTATGTGTATTTTAGGATTTATTAGGTTCAAAATTATTTAATACAACCGTAAAATGAGCATATTCATAAAAATAATAGTCTAAGATTAAGTTTCTAATATGCATGATTTGCTAATCCTATATGGAACCTAGACTAATGCACTCTTAAAGTGCAAGAAGATTATGTAAGGATCAAGTGTTACCACTAAACTAAAATCTCAAGATGATAATGAGAATATTACAACTCCTTATCAACCACAGCTAGTAACACCTATCTCTTCAAGTATGGCACAATCCATCTCAGTCTTTGCCATGTGGCAGTACACATGACGACGACGATTTGGTCTCTTGCCACATGGAGGTCGTGACTTAGCCCACATGTTGTGCCACAAGTCTCTAAGTGTGTATTTAACCATCCAAGCGTTCCCTCAGATTGATTGGGCATTCTTCCTCATCATGAAACACTCATTCTATGCCTCCACCTACAACCAAAGATTTTCTATTAGGCACACACAAAGCACTTACTCTCCAGCACATGGGAGGACACCCAAAAGATTAGATTAAGGAATCCCTCAATGAATTCCCAATTAAGAGAATTAAAAATCAAGGATGGGATATCAATAAAGATAAAATGCCTTTATTTTAGGGAGAACCCATTCTATATCCTATAGAAAGATAGATGAAGTTATATGCATCTAAATCATATCCACCTAATGTAAATATGATAAACTAAGCCATTTGATAGTTAATTATGAAATTAGCTGGTATTTCCTTTAACTTAGCAAAATCTAGGTTGTAACCACCTACTTTCAGCTAAAATAATAAGAAAAATGAATTAAAGCATACATAGTCTAACATGGAAGTTAAAGACAATTAAGGGGGGTTTGTGCACCATAGAAATGTTGAAAAAGAAAAATTTTGAAAAAAATTCTAGTTTTTCATGTGTTTGTTTGTGCATCTTAGAAAATTTGAAAAAATTTTAAATTTTTCCTTCATAAGTATAAATTTTTACCATCACTTTCCATCTATTGGGTCAAGAAAATTCTTGCAATTGATAGAAATTTTATCACGATGCACTTTCCTAACCTCGTTCGTCTTGCCCAACCTCCTTTGATTTTGTGACTATAAAAAAAATGTGAAATTATATTTGAAATGTTAAAATATACAAAATTAATAATTTTTTTAAAATTAATTTTTTAGAATTCTCACAACATGCATAAATAGTCTTAAAAAATTTTCATTTCCTAATTTTCCTTTTTTTTTTCTTTTTCTTTTCCTAAATTTCTGCTTCTTACATTTTCGATCTGAATAAATGGATCCTAAAGTCAACAAGAAATATGATGCAATGTAAATAAGACTTGTAAAAATCCTATAGAAATTCACAAGCATCCAAAAATTATGAAATTTGTCCTAAATAAAATACCAAGAAGTCTATTACCAGGACAAAATAAGAAACACTATGTTCATTTAGAGGAGAAACCCAGAAATCAATGAGCAATCCATAGGCACAGATTTGTAAATAGTAATTGGTCAAGAAATGCATAAAAAATTCTCTGATGCATAAAATGCCACAAAATAAAATCCAAATGAACAATAGCTGGATGACCCATCTCGATCCGGGTAAAAGAACTTGGGAAAAAATTTCATCTTATTGGCTAAATAAACATGAGAATTAAGTTGTGCTTGTTTAAGAGGTGAGGTAAGATGAAGTGAGATTTATATTTTTCAAAACATTACAAGATTTATGATGTAAGTTTCTAGTATAGTATTTTTAGTATAAAATGTTAAAGGTATTTGATAAATATTATTGTATATAGTTAAGGTATATAGAAAAAATAGAATTACGTAGTATATACAGTTTAAGCAAACAAGGTTTTAGTATGCAACAAATAATAGAAAAAAGGGCTAGACAGCGTGTATGCTTAGAATGGAAAATTCATAATTACTCATCCAAACTCCAAAATCACAAAATTAGTATAATCACAAAAAATATCCAATGATAATTTTGGGCTCAAGGTAAACTGTAGCTATGATGATCTGCCTCTTTGCGTGTCCGATTTCAAAAAATTATATCTCCCAAGATTGGTGGTCAAAAATCATAAAAATAGATGTCAAAATGAAGCTAATCTAATGAAACATACTAGAAAAATCATAAGCTAATTTTTCCATGACTGGAAGATTAATAATAAGGCCAAGAATAATATCTATCCAAATAAGATAATAAGCACTCTCTTGCTGGGAAAACGATCCTCTTTCCGTGACCACGTCATGGTTGCCTGGTAGCCTCAACTCATACATGTCCCAACAACGCATGTCTTCTCAAGTTGTTCATCGGCAATGAAATACAAGCTCTCTTTCACAGTATCATATAAGTGGAAGAAGGAGGAAAAAGGAAGAAGTAGACGCAGGATTTTACATGATTCGGTAGAACGACCTACTCCACGGGATGCTGATGCTCTTTCAACCTTCATGTCACTAATAGGCAATCACATGAACTAATCTTTCAATCTCTCCCACTTGCGCCGACAACTTCTTCTTCGTTACCGCAGTCGCTCTCAGCGACATCACTCAGTAGCATATCTCAACAAGACACATTACACCCTATATATAAGGAAACACAAAAGAGAACCCTAAGACACGAACCCTTGAACATATCGCCAGCTTCGAGCTTATTGCTATTCGGCAGCCGCATGGACATCCCCGACTATCAAAACTGCGGCCAGTTGTGACCCGTCTTTAGCCACACCTGTCCTTCAGCTGACTGCCGCTAGGTCGACCCAACTATCGGTCCTCCTGGGCTGGCCGCCACCTGGCCAATCAAGTCAAGCTCCCACTCCGCTGGTCTTCGACTCCCGCCCTCTCATAGCTTTATGCCAATTCGTAGACTTATCTTCGTATATTTACGACCATAATCTTAAGCTGTAGACTTAAGGTTGTAAGGTTAAAGTCCTATGCTCTTGCTCCTGGTCCTCTGTGCAACCCAGATGCCTGATACTTGGTTGTCGCCCTATGATCCCAACATCTTCCTGTTCTCTGGTGGAAGTCGGCTCTTCACTTCTGCAGCCTAAACACTTCGGCACCTAGTTGCTGCTTTGTGGCTGCCACCTCGTAGACCCGGCTTCCACCTGCTCTTTGACGGAAGACCATCTCCACACCTTGCAGCCCTAACAATCTCCCACTTGGAGATTGTCTTCCAAGTAAACACTCAGCTTTCGATGGCACCTTCTATTGGTTTCGCTACCAGCACCCGTCTCCATGCTTCACATTCCTTGGAGATCGTTGAGACTCCTGTAGAGTCTCAACTTCTTACCATCTGGAGTCATCTGCCATGCTTCTAGGGATTGCACCTCTTCCCTCATGGCTAACTCCCACTAGTCCGCATCTTCCGCTTCAACCATTTTGGGGTAACACCCTGGCTCACCGTAATCTGTAAGCAATAGATAATTGAAAGATGACACATATCTTTCTAGAGGTCTGGAGACCCTTGTTGATCTTCTAGGTCCTAGCATAATCTCACCCCACACCTCATCCGAGTGTCACTCATCTTCAGTCGGTTGCCGAGTGAAACGACCTAACAGCCTCTCGACTAATTCTTCACCAAAGTCTTTGGCAGACCCACCATCAGACTCTTGGATCTACTCATTTTGATCTCTGGAAACCCGATTGTCTTCTACCAGTTCCCTTTCCATCTCGTTCAGGACCCGTGAGGGGCCCCTACCTTCTTCTGCTTGTGGCTGGCTCTAGATTACCGGTTGCCACCCTTCTACAATCAATAGCCAGGTTACACTACTCAACAGTCGCTCAGCAATCTTTGCACTCCTATGCTTGTACAAGTGCTTCTCTTCGAAAATGACGTCTTTCGCACGGACCACCTTCTTGGCTTCGTTGTCTTAGAACCAATAGCCAAGATACTCCTGTCCATACTCAATGAAGTAGCACTTCTTCAATTTCGAGGCTTGTTTATCCCTCTTGTCCTCACTAACATGTTGGTAGGATAAACAACTGAAAAACCATAGGTGAGCAAGATTGACCTTCTTTTCACTCCACATCTCTTCCGACATTCGGAAGTCAACTTGGACTGATGGCCCCCAGTTTATCAGGTAAGCCGTCGTGCTGACGACTTTCGCCCAGAATGACTTCGGAAACCCAACATGTAGCCTCATGCACCGAGCCCTCTCGTTCAACATCCGGTTCATCCTCTCGGCAACCCCGTTTTGCTGCAAGGTTCTGGGTACCATCCAAACTCTCCTAACTCCTTCTGTTTCACAAAAATTGATGAACTCCCTACTATCATATTCTCCTCTGTTATCTAATCTGATGCATTTCACCTTTCTCCTTGTCTGATTTTCCACTTCTACCTTCAACTTCTTGAAAACTTAGAAAAATTTTGACTTGTGTGTGAGAAAGTGCGTCCAGACCTTTCGAGTACTATCATCGATAAATGTGATATAGTACAAGGAGCTGCCTAACAAATAGACTGGTGTCGGCCCCCACACATCTGTGTGCACCAGGTCTAGCTTACCCAGGTCTGGACCATGTGCCACTCTTAAGAAGCTGACCTTCTTCTGCTTCCCCAAGATGCAACTCTCACAACTCTCTAAGTGAACTTCTGTGAGTTCTAGAATCCTTCCGCCGGTTGCTAGCATCTTTAGTCTCTTCTTGCCCATGTGTCCCACCCAGTAGTGCCACTGCCCAAACATTTCTGTGATGGCTACCATCACTATCATCCTACCATCTGCCTCACCTCCCGTGAGATATAGAGTTCCCGTCCTCTAGACAAATGCAACCACTCGGATGACCTTGGTCACTTTCCACTTGCCGCTTCCAAAGTCAAGGATGTACCTCACTCAGTGACCCTCATCGTCAAGTTGGCTAACAGAAATAAGATTCTTGGCCAAGTCAAGGATGTACCTCACATCTTGGAGTCTCTACAGTCCTTACTTTGTTTGAATTCGAATTTCACCTCGACTGAGAACATCCAAACTTGTATTGTTAGCCAAATACTCCTTCACTAGCATCTCCCAATAGTTTTGCAATAGCTCCTTCCGGTGCGTTGTATGGAACAACGCACCCGAGTTCATTACCCACGTGTTGACACAACAGATCAAGGTGTCACCTACATCGTCTGCCAATGCGTTCACCCTAGCTCCCCTAGCGGCATCTGCGTCTGCCCTCCTAGGTTCCAAACACTTCGATCGAAATTGTCCGAACTTCTCATAGTTCCAACACTTGATTTCCACGCGATTTTGCTCCTACCGCGTGATTTCTGTCAATAGCTAAACTTCTAGCCCGAAGACTTACTGTGCCCCCTGCTCTCCACACTAAGCATTGATGTTGACGCCTCTCTGCTACTCTTCCAACGGATATCTTCGTTCAACATCAAATTCATCACCTACCCCATGTCCAACCTTTCATGTCCCAGTGAATTGTTCACGTAAGTCACCACAACTGACCAACTAACTGGTAGCGACGACAACAGGATCAACGCCCGAACCTCGTCATCGAACACAATCTCCACTGAATCCTATTGGGTCAAGATCGTGTTGAGTTCATTTACGTAGTTAGCTGCCGATGTTCCCTCTCGCATCTTAATGTTGAAGAGTCTACGCATGAGGAAAACCTTGTTGGAAGCTGTCGATTTCTCGTAAGTGTTGAACAGGGCCCGCATGACTCCAACCATTGTAGTCTCTTTGTCAATGTTGAACAATACGTTCCTTGCTAATGACAGTCTAATTAGCCTAAGAGTTTTTTTGTCTAAAATCTTCCACTACTCTTGCTCCGTTTTCTCCAATTTTCGTTTCAACAATGGCTAATGGAGATCTTTCTAGTATAGACTATCCTCTATCTGCATTTTCCAAAATTTGAAGTCCTTTCTGTTGAACTTGTTGACCCCATGCTTCCTCTCCTCTGCCATCACTAACTTTTTCTGGGATTTCGGATGGAACACTCCGGCTGTCGCTTCCCTACAACTGGCTACTGCTTCTCCTGCCAGATGTCATCTACTCCTGACAACCACCTACTCCTGGCGGCACTCTCCTTCAAACACTGCTTCTGCTCACCCAACTGCCACTACACTTGTCGAATGTCTGCTCACTTAGCAGCCAGCTAGTTCTGCTCGATAGTCGACTCCTCCACCTTTAACTGCATACCTGCTTTGTGTTCTCCAATGATGCTCCCACTCGACCTGGAAGCTCTGATACCAATTGTTAGAAAAATGATCCTCTTTTTTCTAACAACATCACGGTTGCCTGGTAGCATCAACTCGTGCGCTTCCCAACAGCGAGCGTCTTCTCATGTTATTCGCCAACGACAAAACATAAGCTCTTTCTCACAGTATTATCGTAAAGGTGGAACAAGAGGAGGAAGGAGGAAGGAGGAAGAAGGAAGAAGTAAATGTAGGATTTTACATGGTTCGGCAAAACGGCCTACTCCACAGGGTGTTGATGCTCTTTCAACCTTCATGTCGACAACAGGAAATCACACAAACTGATCTGTTGATCTCTCCCACTTGTGCCGGCAACCTCTTCTCCGTTACAACAGTCTCTCTCAGCGACATCACTTAGGAGTGTATCTCAGCAGGACACATTACACCCTATATATAGGGAAACACAAAAGAGAACTCTAAGAGACGGACCCTCAAACATATTGTCAGCCTTTAGCTTATCACCACTCGGCAACTAGGGATGCTGCTAGAATTGCAGTCGCCTGCGACCCATCTTTGGCCTCACCTATCCTTCAGTCGACTGCTGCTGGGTCGACCTACCTATCGGTCCTCCTAGGCTAGCTACCGTCTGGCCAATCGGGTCAAGCTCCCACTCTGCTGGTCTTCAGCTCCTACCCTCTCGTAGCTCTATGCCAATCCATAGACTTATCTTCGTATACTTACAACCGTAATCTTAAATCGTAAACTTAAGGCCGTAAGGTTAAGGTCTTGCGCTCTTGCTCCTGGCCCTCTACGCAACTCGGATGCCCGATACCCAGCTACTGCCCTGTGATCCTGGCATCTGCCTATTCTCTAGCAGAAGCCCACTCTTCACTCCTGCAGCCTGAACAATTCGGCACCCAGTTGCTGCTTTGCGGCTACCGCCTCGTGAACTCGGCTTCCACCTGCTCTCTAGCAGAAGACCATCTCCACACCCTACAACCATAACATCTCTGTGGAAGAGGCACCACAAGAAAGCAAGAAAGACGAAGATGTTGTAATTTGCACACCCCATTATAGTCGATAGGAAGAGAAATAAATACACAAGAGTTTGGATGGGTCGTTACAGGACATAGTAATCGTCAAACACAGAGAAATCTAGAAAGATAGTTACAACTGAATGACCCCACATTCATCAACCTTCATTAGACTAGTTAACTTTCGTAATATGCCTCCTCAAGATCATTGGAGCGGAGTGGAGACTAAGCTTGGAGGAGAACCAACTATGTCATGCAGAGTTGAGGCATTTGGTGAAGCAATCAACCACTTGATGTGGAGAAGGAATGAATAAAAGATGTAGGATGTTGCATGTAAGAAATTCCCAGATAAAGTGAAAATAAATTTCAATGTCATGGGTCCGAGCATGAAACATGGGATTGCATGAGAAGAATTTCTGAAGCGTTGTCTATGTAGAGTCATGGTGGTCAAGCGATGTATTGGTGAAGATCACGAAGAAAAAATTGGATCCACCTAAGCTCGAAAACCGCAGATGCCAGTGCCCAATATTCAGTTTCGATACTTGAGCGGGTGACTATGGCTTGCTTTTTAGATAGCCAGGAGATGGGATGATCATTTAGGTACACGCATAGCCTGATTGTGAAGTGTCGATTCCCATCAGGTCCTCCCTAGTTAGAGTCACAAAATGCTATTACTTATAGAGACTTAGTAGAGTTAAATCCATAAGTGAGGCCATGGTGGAATGTCCCCTTGATGTATCAAAGTACTCATTTTTCTCGTACGAGATCGTGCTTGGTTTGTGTCTACATATGTTGTGCAAGTTGGTTCACCATGAATGCAATGTCTAGTCGAGTGAGTGACAGGTAAAGAAGGCCACCGATAATGTTGCAGAAGTTAGTGGGAGAGGGGAGGGTTTGGGTGGTGTTGACCCAAAGAAATAGGATGAGTGTAGGAAAAGTCCCCTCCTCTTAAACAATTCAGTTGACCATGGAGGAGGTACCCCTGATCCCAAATGAGGCATCTCCACATGCCCATTCATCCTAAAGTAACACATTCTCGTCACTAGGTGCTTTCCTAATAGGCATTACGAATTCGATTGCCCCTCTTGCAGGGTCCCTATAAGCCAATAGCAATCCTCAACTTATTTCCTCAACTAGTGCAAACATCACACACACCAGTCCAATCAAATCGCAGAAAGATGTGATATCTTCCTCGAAATGCATTACTACTAGCAAATGGATAGTCATCAGCCCTTGGGAATGCACAGTGGCCACCCCGTATGATTGCCTCAACACTGTTATCGAAGCAACAAGACGATAGACAAAAGGACCTATTAGGTCGACAAGGCAGGCAGACAGTCTAAAAAGCTATCAATCGTCCTTACCTATTTGTCATTTTCTGATGAGTACCTTTTCTTAACAAGTTTTGGCAAGCAATTCTTGGCCCCTGATTGGTTGCGACTTAGTCGATGTGGCACTAGATTCCCTAATTAGGAACAATTTATTTCCCTACATGAACAACATACCAAAAGCACTTATATAAATAATCATAACCCTAGCATAGGAAAAACAACTACGCGAGATTAAGGAGAACAAAAGGGCATCAACGGACTTGCTAGAACTTCGACCGTCACTTTTGACTATTCAAACAACTCCATACCCTCAAAGCTCGGGCAGGTAAAAACCTAGAACCTGAGCTTGACATATCAAGTGGGCATTTCTTCCAGATGATGAGTGACACTACCCACATCTAACCTTCGTGAGTCCTACAACCACATAGGAATTGTTTATCTCACATCTCACTAGTTCAAATTTTTTTTATTTTCACATGAGTCCTTGTGCAAGAATTCTTTAGCGAACCTCAGGCATGGATCCTTGTGTGAGGAGTGTCATGGACCGACTTGTACATAAGACCTTGTATGACCGTCGATGAGCATTTCCCACATGCATTTTATCTCATTTTCTTGGTAGTCTATGTATTTGACCCCTAACGTATGCTCGTTGCAGCCT
>JAMKPZ010003293.1:0-17730 GCA_024699675.1 Amphibolis antarctica
TTAAAAATCAAATCCACCCTAATATTTTCATTAAGGATTTTACAAATTATAAGAATATTTTACAAATAAATTGAAGATAGATTTAATAATTAAATCAAATAATTAAAAATATAAAATACAAAACCACACAAATATTTTATCACTTCATCAACAATTTAAGTCATTGATTTAAATAATTTATTAATCACTTACTCCAACATATTAAAATAATAAATTAATGCATATGTTAATTAAGCACTTAAAAAACCTTAATCACCGTATTTGTAATCAATAAATGATTAATTAAAATTCATAAGTTAATTAACGCAATAATTCAAAATATACGCACGTGGGAAGAGTTTTAAAGTTAAGGGAGAGAGTATGTACACGTCTTTTTAGGTAAAGAGAGAGTGTGTATTTTTAAATTTCACCTGTAAGAGAAAGATTTTAAGTTACGTAAATTTCACCTATCAATCTCACGATCAACGGACACCTACAGAACCGACTTCTATAGGCACTTATAGAACTCGTGCCCTATATATATATATATATATATATATATATATATATATAAGAAAAAAATTCTATAGTTATCTATAGAAGTCACTTCTTTGGGTGGTTGTTAAATGAAAGTTAAATGGTAGAGATGAGTGACGGAAAAAGTAGAAAGAGAGTAAAAAAAAAATCTCAAGTTGATTGCACCTACGCAAAAGCAGCCTTTTTATTAACCGCAAAAAAAAACCAAAAGAATCCCTTTTTCACCAAATCCCTCTTCCCAAAGCAACCATTTTATTTTAACACAAAAAGAAACCTACGATTCATCTTCACAATCGTCTTTCTGTCAATTCCTCTTCCTCAATCATTGAATGGAATATGGAACCACGCCACTTAGCATTGGATCTACCGAGGACTTACAGGTGTGCTTTCATGTTATTTGACGTTGATTTATTAAATGCATTGATTATACTTTCATTTAACATGAATGAACGTTTATTTAGAGAAAAATGTTAGACCGACATTGTAATATTTATTGGGGAAAAGATGTTAGAACGACAAACTATTAATTACCTTAAATATTTCAATACACGGTACAAAGTAAAATATGTTTAATCTAAAATGTATGGGTTGAACAGCAAATGTATGGGTAGAACAAAATTACAGATTTAATTAAAGAATCAACAATTCGAATTTTCAAAACCTAATGAATGATAAACATGACCAAACTGTGACGTGTCTGAAATATTTTCAATATAACATGCACTTGATTCGTATGAATAAAATATGCACATGACCAAACATCAATCATTTTAATTAATATCTGATTCATATGAATAACAACAAGTATAATGGCTTGAATAGGATTATTCTAAAATGCAAGGGCTTAATAACCTGGAGTTCAATATTAGAAGAAATTAACACCCAAAAGAAGAGAAGGATGTATTATGGGTGTGGGCAACTAGACCATTACATAACTACTTGTCACAATGCAGGTACTCGTGAACAAAACATGAGAGATGATGCCAAAAGACGAGTATGAAACAAAGAAGCTTACATTACAATTTACAAATAAATTGATGTAATTGTTTTAATGAGATATATGCTGATGTAACTGTTTTAGTCAAATAAACTAATGTAATATATTGAAATATTGAAATTCGCTCATGTCACGACCTGTGTTGGGTCAAATATATCCTTTTAATATATATGTTAAGTTTTTTCATCATCAAAAAGAGGGTAATTGTTAGGGATAATGTTCTCTGATTAATTATCCTTACTGTTTTGATGAAGAATTTATTGTTAATATTCTGTAACAAAACTTATTTTTATCATTCTGTAACATTGCCTTTTGAGTATTCATTATTGGTCTATTTTGTAGGATGGAATCAAATTTTGATCGGACTCTTGTATGTCACAACAACTTAATATTAGAATTGAAGAAATTAAAATGGGTTGGAGTGGGTTTACCTTTGCCGTAGAATCATGAAATGAAGATTTTGCATTGTACTATTTTATGTACAAAACAAGTAATTGCTTGCTTCTGAAGTCCCAGTTGTAATGTAGACATAATTTATTTACATGAAATGTAGATGTGATATTAATTTTCAAAATGATTACATAAAGATATAGCATTTTCCTCAATTATATTATTTTTGTCGTTGTCGTTGTCGTTGTCGTTAACGTCTTCGTCTTCGTTATAAACATTTTTATTCATATATTAATTTGAGAATATAGAAATTATATCCTACAATCTTACAAACATATGTGGCAGAAACTTTTGAAGTATAGTTAATTAATTTACAAAACTTCCATGAAAATAAAGAAGAGCGTTACGGAACTACCGTTTGACCTTACATAAAAACGGAACTACTGTCAATTAATTTGGGTAGTTTTGATTTTCAATAAATTAATATTGATTTAAAAAAGATGTTGATTAAATATTAAGTGATAAATTTAAGTAAAATAAGATATTTAAGATCTTCGAATACGTGATTTAATTTATTAAAATAAGGTATTTAACATTTTAACATTATTAAAAGTATTTGAAAATTAATGGAATAGCTATATGGCATGTCGTAAAGTAAACATGACTTAACTTTATAACTCACCGTGGAGTAATAGCTGTAACTCCACGCTGTAAAGTTATTCTTTTATCTCTTTAAAATAAAATAAGGTAAAATATTAATTTATCTTAAAAAAGATGTTGATTAAATATTAAGTCATAAAATAAGTAAAATATTAAGTGTTTAATGATTACTGAAATTATTCTAGATAGTTATGGTGATTATTGTTTAATTATTTAACACTTGTATTTTCAATTCAAGTTAAGTGTTTAAGTTGGTAGATTAAGTGTATTAACTTTTTAGAACACGTAAGCTTGATAGTCACGAGGGTTCAATTGATTTAAAAGTGTTAAATTAAGATAAAATTGTCCAAAATCAATAAATAATATCACGTGAAACACTTAAGTTCGCACATGATAAGGACTTGGTGTTGTAACATTAAAAATCTAGAGTTTTTGAATAGTACTGGAGTTTTAGCGTAGACACATACTTTCTTAAGTTTGGCACGTGATTTCATTTGGACACATGTTGTGAACAGTAATTTAGAATTTTAACATTAAAACTCTGAATTTCTGATGAATAGTACCAAAGTTTTAACATAGGCACGTGCTTTCTTAAGTCAACATGTGATTTCAGTTTTAGTATTAAAACTCTGACTTTTTTCAGGAAATTAGCTTTAAAAGCTCAAAACTACTAGAGTAACTTATATGCCTCAAAATTTTATTTAAAATTTATTAAAATAATGCAAAAATTGTAAATAACACTTCAAAATTATATAAACCTTATTCTCATACATTAATACGTGTAAATAATTTATTTATTATTATTTTTAGATTTTTGTCTTTCATTTGTACCTATTGTACAATACTTTTTATTATACATTCACTTGCATCTTTTTATTAATTCTTTATGCTAAGTTTCATGTGAAATCGATCTGTACTTGTACATGCTTAATATAATAGGTACCGTGTGCTTGCGATTATAAATATAAAATTTTGAGATTTCTATGTTATGTTTTAATATGTAATTATATTGTATTTATGTATTAATTGAAAATCACAAAAATCCTGTACAAGTTTTTTAAACAATAATCACCATAACTATCCATAATAATTTCAGTAATCATTAAGAAGTACACAATAAAAAATAGAGATATACAGTAATAATCTCAATATGCAAACGTGTTACTCAATGGAGATTGTAAAAATTTAAATAAAATAAGATATTTAAGATTTTCGAATACATGATTTAACATGACTTAATATTTTACTTTTTTATGACTTAATATTTAATCAACATCTTTATTAGTCATAAATTAATGTTTTACCCTATTTTACTTAAATTTATGACTTAATATTTTACTTATTTTATGATTTAATATTTAATCAACATTTTTTTTAAGATAAATTAATATTTTACCTTATTTTACTTAAATTTATGAGTTAATATTTATGTAATTTTACCTTATATAAAAGTGGAACTACCGTTAATTAATTTGGGTGATTTTAATTTTTAATAAATTAATATTAATCTAAAAAGGATGTTGATTAAATATTAAGTCATAAATTTAAATAAAATAAGATATTTAAGATCTTCGAATATGTGATTTAATTTATTAAGATGACGTATTTAATATTTTAATATTATTAGAAATATTTGAAAAATAAAGGAATAACTATATGGCAATGCGTAAAGTATTACTTTATGGCTTAACTTTACGGCTCACTCTGGAGTAATGGCCATAACTTCACGATTCATCGTAAAGTTATTCTTTTATCTCTTTAAAATAACAGTAATTGTAGTTGCAACTTTACATTATATAAAATATTGATTTGCGAAACTTTCGTGAAAATAAAGAAGAGATTTATGGAACTACTATTAATTGTGGTTTTGATTTTCAATAAATTAATATTAATTTAAAAAGATGTTGATTAAATATTAAGTCATAAGAAAAGTAAAATATTAAGTTATCTTAATACATTAATTCACGTATTCGAAAATTTTAAATACCTTATCTTATTTAAATTTTTAGAACCTTCATCGAGTAACACGTTTGTTCAACGAACCTTCATTGAGCGATGAGTATTGAGTATTATATTTGATGATAAATATTTTTTTAGTGTTTAAATTGTTATTGAAATTATTCTAGATAGTTATGTTGATTATGACTTTATTATTTAAAAATTGATTCAGATGGTACAATTGGTTTAAAAGTGTTAAATAAGGTTAAAACTATCTTGGTTAAGCCGTAAAGTAAACATGTTTACTTTACAGCATGTCGTATAGCTATTCCTTTATTTTTCAGATATTTCTAATAATGTTAAAATGTTAAATACCTTATCTTACTAAATTAAATCACATATTCAAAAATCTTAAATACCTTATTTTACTTAAATTTATGACTTAACATTTAATCAACATCCTTTTTAATCAATATTAATTAATTAAAAATCAAAACCACCCACATTAGTTGACGGTAGTTCTATAAATCTCTTCTTTATTTTCACGAAAGTTCTGTAAATCAATATTTTATATAATGTAAAATAACGGAACTGCCGTTACTCTATTTGGGTGATTTTGTATTTTGTGTTTTCAATTAATTGATTTGTTGAGTATTATATTTTGATGATAAATTCTTAATTACTATGTTAATAATATTTAATGGTAATTTAAAGTCGTAATTATATTCGAACATTATCTATTTCATTATTATTTAGACATAATTGGAAATATTATGGGACTTAATGCTAAATTATTTAACACTTGAATATTTGATTTAGGTTAAGTGTTTTAAGTTAGTGGATTAAGTATAGTTCATAAATCAACGATAGAATATCATGTGAAATTTTAAGTTCACACATAATAGAAGATTCGACATTTTGATATTAAAAGACCTGGCGGTTGATGAAAAGATGAACAGTGTATTGATATTTCAACATTAACACATAACTTTTTAAGTTAAGCACATACATTTTAAAGTACACATAGTGTAACAGAGTCGCTTTTTAACACTAAAGAACTATAAAGTTAAGCAAGAGATGACGTAAAGTTCAATGTTTTGGTGAGGTACGTGAGTTTTTAAGTTAAACATGTTAGATTCAGTTTTTATTAAATGAGGAATAACTTTACAGTAGTTTCGTGACTCACTTATTTATTTTAATGAAAGTTCCGTAAATCAATTATTACAAAATCCTTAAGATATGAAGAAGTTAAATGCTCTCCCTAGAATAATGCATATTCTAATTGAAATTAAACACAACGATATGTGAAAAATAATCGATTGTAGAAAACGTGAAAATGTTAAATACTTTATTTTACTTAAATTTATGACTTAATATTTAATCAAAATCTTTTTTAAATCAAAATTATTTAATTAATTAAAAATCAAATCCACCCTAATATTTTCATTAAGAATTTTACAAATTATAGGAATATTTCACAAATAAATTGAAGATAGATTTAATAATTAAATCAACTGATTGAAAATATAAAATACAAAAGTACACAAATATTTTATCAATTCATCAAAAATTTAAGTCATTGATTTAAATAATTTATTAATCGCTTACTCCAACATATTAAAACAATAAATTAACGCATATGTTAATTAAGCACTTAAAAAAATTTAATCACTGTATTCATAATCAATAAAAAAATAATTAAAATCAATAAGTTAATTAACGCAACTATTAAAAATATATGCAAAAGTTTTAAAGTTAAGAGAGAGAATATGTATATGTCTTTTTAAGTGAAGAGAGAGTGTGTATTTTTAATTTTCACCTTCAAGAGAGAGTAATTTTTAAGTTGCATAAATTTTACCAATCAATCTCACGATCGATGGACACCTACAAAACCGAATTCTATAAGTACCTACAGAATCGAATTATATATATGTGTGTGTGTGTGATGGAGGAATATTAAAAAAAGATTCAAGAGATAATACGGGAGAAATTCAAGAATGTGGTGGTACATTGTGAGAATTTTAATAAGAATATTTACAATTTCTTGATAAATGAAAATGAAGGTAAAGAAGTTATCATTGGGGTTATTGAATATAATGTTTTGTAGATGCGAACTCAAGAATACTAATTAGATGGTAAAAGTTTTGATGTATACGAGGAGTGAGACAAATGTCATGTTAATCAAATGAGTTATTGAAAAATTTAGATGATTTAAATTTAATTTAAATTATTGAATTAAAACACATGAGAGTATTTTTCCTTAAAAATATAAAAATATAGGTAACCACTATTTATATTTATTTTTTATTTTTTTATTTATATAATTTCACCTACATTAAAAATATTTTATATCAAAAAATTAAAAAAAAGTATGATTTACGATGTAAATTTTTATATAATTTTTTAATATAAAATATTTTTGATAAATATTATTATACATAATTAAAATTTATAGTAAAAAATAGAGAAGTAGGTGAATAACTCTTAAACAAAGAATTATTTAATTAGTTTTGTTTATTTTAACTTAATACAAAAGTATTATTATACAAATTTTTACCACTTTAGTAATTATACAATTTTAACATTTGTTTTGTTAGTTTTAACTCATTGAAACTCTTTACAAATAACGTTTAGATTTTTGTTACTTTATATATATTTTTTAATTGAATTGTTTTGCGATTTTAATTTAAGGAAAGTCTGTGCTAACTCTTCCTTAGCTTTTGCATCTTTTCACTGTATAGTTTATGTTCGGCCTTTTTTTCCTTTTTGTTATGCTTATTTAAAGTATATATGTATATATATGTTACGTATTGTTAGAATTTTTTGTGTGATTTTGGCTGTGATCTAACCCTGCACATTTTTGTTCTATACTAATACTACGCTATTTTTGCAATCTTCGATTTCATGGCTAATTTTTTAAAATTAATATTTACGTGATTTTGAAAAAAAGAAAAAAAAAAAGACGATCGTGCTGACAGCGTGGAATCTGTGGTCGAAAGTTTCTATCATAATTTTAGTATACTAAACTTATGTTTTGTACACTGAATTTAAAAATATAAGACTCTGTAATAAAATTGATATAATTAATTTTAGTACATAGTAATGAACAGCATTGGGCTGGTTACGTGTCAGGCATGATCGGCCAGGATGTTGTCTCCGGAAAGGAAGGGGTTTGTTCAATTTCGAACGAGAGACAACACACGCCACGCCGCACACGGATTTCCCAAAAAAGCCGACGATCGTCATGCGACACCCACGGTCGGTCGTCGTACATAAATGTGAAGAAGCCCGACGTCTCTTCCGCCACCCGTCAGAGTCACAGAAGAAGAAGAGGATGGCCGGCGGGAAAGGCACAGCGATGTGTGTTCTGGGTACCATGCTGCTCGCCATCTTCATCACGGCGGAAGTAGGTGCCGATAAAATCGGCTACGGGGGCACCGGAAAGGACAAAATCCCGTGCAGACAAGGGACGCCGGAGGCCAAGAACTGCAGGCCCGGGGCTGGTTCTCCGGCGAACCGATACAATAGAGGCTGTGAACGTGCAGATCATTGCCGCGGGCCGCCCGCGGCCCCATGATCACAACTGGACGACCCTGAACCCAAGACTCCCAAGAGGGGGAATTGAAGAAGACCATCGATGACTACTGTAATTAAAATGCATGTGGGATGTCCTCATTCTGATCTTAGATCGGCACGTACGTACGGACCGTTCGATGTTGTTTGCCGCATGTCCTGCGTCAATAATCCACTGGTGCGGTACTACTGCACTGGCAATAATAAATGACATTTAAAGAAATCTTTAAATGAAATGCTATTATAGTGCTGATGAAACATTGGTTTTATTTGTTATGATTTTTTCTAACATCTAAAATTATTTACAATATTATTATTATAATATATATAAAAAATTTACTTAACTTATTATATAATTCTAATTAAAATTAATTTTAATTTTAACTTCATTTAATTCTCAAAGATAAAGAAATTATCACCAAACGTACCCATTGTTACCTTTTTTATTAATCATTACAATTGAAATAATAAAACAAAAATTAACTTGTATACAGATATCACTAATTAACCTCAATCAAATTTTAAATTCGAATCAATAATTACCTTCTACAAAGATTTTTTATATATTATCATTTTCATTTGAAAGTAATAATAATAACTGTTTCCATATAAAGAGATTTTATTAAAAGTAAAATTAATTAATCAAACATAGTACAATAAAATACTCATTTTTCAAAGATTTTAATTAATCAAATATATTTTTCAGAGTTATTAATAAAAGTAAATATACATTTTTCATCTTTGTACGACAAAGAGATTAATGATCCCCACAAATTTGGAGGAAGGGACATGAAAAAATCGAAGAGTTCAAAAAATTGTATATGATCGAATTAATGGAAAATGATTTTCCATATTTTCTAAGCACACAAACAACATCACCTATTAGAATTTATTTTTCATTAATTTTTTCCTACAAATTTCACCTGTTCAAATCCTTCTTTATAAACAGTATATATAGATAACGAATTTTTTATTTATCAACAATTATTTTTTGAGAACTTGTATTTGTTTCCACTACTTTATACACGTCTTAATAGGTTTTTTTGTCATTCTGACTATATATTGTAATTCTGAAAACTTATATTGTTTCTTACCATTAGATATGGACTAGATGCCTGTTGAATTATTTTAATCTACTTAATATATGCACCATTATGAAAGAAAAAACAATTAATTTTAATTTAAAATCTCACACTTATACATTCGATACTTACAGGCGTTGCTTCTTTTCACCGTATAGTTTATGATTGGCCTTTTTTTCCTTTTGTTATGCTTATTCGAACTATATATATATATATATATATATATATCTTACCTTTTGTTTAGAATTTTTTTTCTTTTCATTTTGGCTGTTATCTAACCTAACCCCTCCAATTCAATTTTTTGTTCTGTACTAATACTTCGCTATTTTTTCAATCTTCTATTTCACGTTTAATTTTTTTAAATTAATATTTACATGATTTCGAAAGAAAGAAGAAAAAAAAGACGATCGTGCCGACAGCGTGGAATCTGTGGTCACGCCTCTGGCCTAACCGACGTCGTCTTGCGGAAAATCGGCATTCGCCGGTCAAACTCCGCTGGCGCCGACACGCGAAACCCCTGCATCGCCGTCTTTTATAATGGTAACTAAGAACGTAATCATCTTTTTCTGATTATGATTTGGAAACGAGGATCACCTACTGATGTCATCGGCGACAGATGTCCGATCCTCATTCGCCGATTTCGACGTATCGTCGTCGACGTTACACTCCTATCTCTCTCCGTCTGCTTCTTTATAACCCTCGATTAATTAATGAATTAAAAGACTCGATCGCATGCAATACACGACTGCGTCCACCCGGTGAAGCCGATATCTTGATTTGCATTAATAATTAATCGTGAGTTTAATATTTTGATATCAAGATGACGAAGAAGACCGAGTCTTCCCACCACCACTAATCCTGGGTCTATTTATACAAGCCCAGCATCGTTCCACGCTCTCCTCACCTCCAACGCCAAAGCCCTTCAGCCCTCCTCCTCCACCTTAATTCTTCCTCGATCACCTCCACGTCACAGCGAGCTTAGTGCTAGTTAGCGGCAATGGCTGCAAGGCTCCTCTTTCTCATGCTCCTCGTCTCACTCCTCGCCTCCACCATCAACGCCCGCGAGCTGTCGGCGGACGCTACGGAGGAAAGCAATCAGGTCGAGACTGACGGCTACGGCTACCGTGGAGGCTACGGACACCACGGAGGCTACGGCCATGGTGGTGGCTACGGGCACCACGGAGGCTACGGGCACCACGGCGGGTACGGGCACCACGGCGGCGGCTACCGTGGAGGCCACCATCACTGGTGAAGTAGTATATGTACACGTACGTGGGCATGCACGCACGTGCCACACGTACGTGTAAGACATGTATACGTATAATTAATATATCACGTAAAATAAAATAGATCTCGATCTCAGGCACGTTAGATATACGTGCGTATGTAGCGATCGGATCTATATTCCCGTATGTTCCCGTCTTGCATCCGTGTTCGATCAATTCGATGTGATCAACTTAATTAATTACGCTTGCACGTCTTCCCTAACGGTTTCGTAGTTTAATCCAATTGATCGTATATAACGTGTTTGTCACCGTGACACCAAATATTTATTTGTAGTATTACTGCTTGAAAATTAATTACACGGAAAAAGACTCCTTTATTTAAAATCTCCAGATAAATTCATGTGATTGATCAATTAGAAGCGTACAATATTTAACATCTAACAAGATAATTATTTCCCATGATAAAGCAACCAAAGCGCCCTACGTCAATCTACCAATTATAACTAATTAACCTCACGGCTAGTGAGCATCTAAAAATAAAAAGTTACATGTTTGTTTAAAAGAATGATCTATGATACGATTAGATCAATCGTCTGTTGTCGATTCAATTGATTTCGAATTAAACTGAATTTTACGTAAATTATCAGCAAATCAGCGGTTTAACCTTTAAAAAAAAAGGCAAAAGCAAAGTGGAGGGCGGCGCTGACATTTCCACGTTCGGTACGGGTCGGGGCTTACGTACGTAGTCGTGCTTATTAATATTAATTCGTGCTTCCAACACGAAACCGGACCGTGCGTCGCACGATGACGTACGAATTGGTGGCCACCAACCCTCTCACTTTTCTACACCCTCTTGTCGTTGATTCCTTGAATACTACGGTTTTGTTTTGTTTTAGTTTTAATTTTAAATTTATATAAAATTTTAATATTACGATTATTATATAAATTTTAATAGGTAAATTTTTATTATTATGTCATTTTAATTTTATTTATTTTACTAATTTTAACTTCAAATTTATTTAACTTCTAAGAAATTTTTTTAAATAAAGTCTACAATTATTATTATCTTTTAACAAATATATCGATTTCACTTTTATCCTTAAGAGTTAACCTTGACTTGTAAGTGTTATTAAGTGGGTGTTTATGTACCAAGAAATTATGAGAAAATAATTCATAAAAATTTACTTTTCTATTGACTAATTTTGTTATGTTAGTTGTACACGTGAAAAATGATAAAAAAATACTTTTCAATCATTTTACAACTAAAGTTATTTATGTTTTCATTTCTCAAGTATTATTTCTCATCTCTCTAATTAGGAATAAATGAGAAAGCACAAATTTTTTTTAATTTTTTTCATTTCATATACGTGTACAAATATCCTTATTATTTCTCATCAAATTTTATCATTTTTAATTTTAAAAAATATCATCGTGATATTGAGAATGATTTTTAAGGAGTGATATTTTCAAACGAAGCTAATGTCTTAATTTGTTACTTTGTCATCACTTATGCGACTCTCATGTTGTTTGAAAAAATAAGTCCCGAGAATTGATATTTTTTAATATTTAAGTAAATAATATTAATATTGAAATTATATTTTTTAATATTGATATAATTAAATATATTAATATAAAAAAATTATCTTAAAAATCTACCTACATCAAATGATTTTTAAATTTAAAAAAAGTATTTTCAAATGAAGCCGTTGTCTCCGTCGTTGATGACGATTTCAAAGTACATGTTTGATTTATCATCTTCTAACGCCATTATTCGTACAGGATGCGCTGCAACGACCGTATTCAATAATTTCAATAACACAAGGCCCGAGAAATCCACGATTGGGCTGGACTTTTGGTAAAAAGAAAATTAAAAGTTTTTTATTATTAAAATTTTAAAAATTTAGAATTAAATTTTTTTATAAAAATATACGAAAATTTATATTTAATTTTAAAAAAAATTAAAATATTTTAACAATAAAAAACTTCTAAATTTTATTTTTCACGTCTTTCTAAAAGATACAAACCCCCATTTGGTATAACCTAACTATTTATTTTCAATACTTATCGTTTTTGTCTGCAGATTGAAGATAAAATCAAAGCATATGGATTTCTTTTTTTTTTGGTAGTGACCAGACAAATGATTTAAAGATTAGTCGTAACTAAAAATCACTTTTAAGATGTAAACATTTATCAATATAATTTTTTTATATTTTTTTATTATGATATATAATCACATCAATACAATTCTGTTGTTAAAAATATAATTCTTAATGTAACTTTTTTATACCTTCTAACATTACATGTATTGTCAAACAACAAAATGATCAAAACAACAATTACTTATCTTTTCAAGAAACTGAAAAAATATTTTTTCTCACTTTTAAAGTTAAAAAAATTTATACCAAACACAACCCAATAATTACCACTTTCCTTGATCGCAGTGGGAGAACTAGATCATTTTTTCACTTTTAAAAAATCACCTTAACAAAACTATGACTGTCTTTTGGAATAAGGTTCAAAAGGTTTTTTACTGTGCTACGCGGATGTTTTATCAAATAATATATTTGTTGCAGTAATATGCATGAGCGAATTTTTCACTTTGCATGTTAGATATGAAATGACCATAATGCCTCTATTGCATAATATGTTTTTTTCACTGTACATATTTTCCTTGAAGGGTAATTTCGTCAATCGCCATTTTAATTTTTCCTACGTAAACGATGCACGCCAGACATTCGATTTTCACCTCCATGAATTGATCTATGTATTCGCCTCGATTTCTGTGCATGTCAAGCTCATCTGCTAAATGCTTATTGCCAAAGAAAACCTAAGCATAAAAGGCAAAATGATCATAAGGAACACGAGGAAAGACAAGGATTAGGACCACCCTCTTGATCTTCCCTTCAAAGATTGGTGTTATATAATTCTTGGTTTTTTTTATCATCTTCGGCTTTGCAGTAATAATGTTATTTTTATAAACTATCATATCCTTTTAGACGGCTTTATTTCAGAAGTATTTAACCTCACTTCTTGTTAGCTGGATCACTCCACCAGCAGAGATTCACATATTGTACTAGAAAAATGTTTGATCTTTTGTTGACATTGGGCGCTGTTTTGTAATCCTTTATAGGACTTGAACCGGCTTTTGTTTGTCTGGGCCCATTCTTATTACATAAATGGGCCTTTTAATGATGTCGTGCCACCAAGAAACGTGTGCTGCATTTGATAGAAATTTTTTAAACTTTAAGTGTAAGAAAAAATAGTTTCTTTTGCTTCTTGTATCAAACGGGATAAAAATTCTTCACGTCAAGTAATTTTTAATTAGATAATAAAATAACATTAAAAAGACACATCTTCGATACATTGTGTTGTCTTTTAACATTAAAATAAATGATTTTAATATTAAAATTATATATTTTTTAATATTAATGTGATTAATGTAATGATGAAAAAATATGAAAAATTTAAAAATCATAATAAAAATAATTGAGAATTATCTGATCTGTGTCATTATTACGTTAAGAATAATTTTTAATTTAAATAGAAATCATTTCAAATGAAGTCACGAAGTGGGCCGGACCAGCCGATCTTCCTTAGGTGGTCCAATTACCTGATCTAGCCCTAACACCTGAGGCTGCGATTTGAAGCCCATGACAGCTGGATTCTACAGACATCACGGTAGGGAACCTTTTTTTTTCTGATATATTCAAATTCAAGCGTAATAGTAGCAGCAGCAATAATAACAACAACGCAAAGTTTGAACATGAATTCATCAGATTTTTCTTCAAAAATTGATTTCTACGCATTTGATCCACAAAATTACAAGGCATTTACTGGACTTTATTTATTCTATAAATTGGAGTTATAAAAATCTCATTGACGGAGACTTCAGTGTGACCTTTATTTATCTAACCTTTCTCAATATATCGTCCACCCTCTACCCAAAAAATTCCAATGGTAACGTTTATTATTACAAGACGTTGGTATTTTCTGAGCTCTTTTCTATCCTAGTATGTGTCGTGTTTGTTAATATGATAGGAGTGGGATTTATATTTTAAAAAAAATTATAAAATTTTTTTGATATAAATTTTAAGATAAAATATTAAAATTATTTGATAAATATTATTATAAAAAATAAAAATATACAATAATTACCTTATAAATAAACAACTCTGGGCTGCTTCATCGGCTCGCGTCCGTGTTCCCTGCAACGCACGAGACCGACCGACGACGGCGTAACGTGTGGTCTTGCGTGAGCGCTACGGTCACGTGCGACGAACGCAAGTCCCCCGGCCCGTAGATCGAGTTCAAATCTGGGACTAAAAAAATGCGCTCAGGTGGGCCCAGGAGGCATGCCGGAGAGTGATCCGATGACCACCGTCCACGCTAGCTATACGAATCTGCGTTTAATCCCAGCCGTTGATGTAAACGTCCTCGATAAACATAAATATACGGATATTTTTTCTTTTTGGAAACCGTACTGCAGGTTACAATTATGTCTACCATTTTGCAGGTTTACTTTTTTTTATACAGG
The DNA here is from genome assembly GCA_024699675.1 of Amphibolis antarctica. Classification (NCBI taxonomy): domain Eukaryota; kingdom Viridiplantae; phylum Streptophyta; class Magnoliopsida; order Alismatales; family Cymodoceaceae; genus Amphibolis; species Amphibolis antarctica. Next base: position 14,917 of record JAMKPZ010003293.1, read on the forward strand.
AGCGTTGAAAATATCATTCGCTAAACACGAATGTACAGCAAAAGGCACAATTATTTATGGAACGTTTAGGATTTAAGGTTTATCTAGGGTTTAGAGTTTAACCATTCAGGTTTAAAGGTTAATGTTTAGTATTTAATATCAAAAAACTACCAGACAGATGAGTAATTAAGTGACAATCTTCAACAAGGTTCACCCAAGAGCCTATGGTCAGGTTTCTTTACTTAGGCATACTTTCAAGTGAGTCATAGATGACAGCAGGAACTATAGCAGTTGGAGCTTGAACTATGATAGGAGCTGTGGAAGCACGGGCAACAACAACATTTAGAGGGCTATTAGGTTACGTTTGTTTGTTAGCTTCAATAATATTGTTTTAATTTTAACTTCAATTTCAGTTCGTCAGAGTTATTATTAGTTAAAATTGAAATCATATTTATTTAAAGTTTTTAAGTTAAACTCTTATACTGTCAGTTGCTTATATTACACGATGTAAATAAACAAAATCCTAGTCACACCCTTGGTCTATATTCAAAAATATAGCTTCTTCTTTTTTGAATAAGCTGTACGATGACATCCCACTAATTAAACAAATTGAATAACAAAAATGTGTTAATATTTTCCAATAATAACGATCAAACTTGTATTTCACACGTATACTTATTTATTTATTTAATCACGGTAGGTTAAGAAGTTCATTTTTCGTACGTTGAGTCGGTCTGGATAATAAAATGAACCCATGCACGTGAGCTTGTTAGATACGAAGGAAACAATAAGCTCATGCAGAGCTGTGATTACTATCGAGCTTGATGTTTTAATACATCCATCCTTGACTTTCATGCATGGACGTACGGCTTATGCATGTGATGATCATCCGACGCGCTCTCGTGACTTTTACTAATGTCATGTTTATTTACCTTAAATCTTAAATTTTAAATTTTTTGTAGCCTGTAGCCTGTAGCTATCTTTCATCCGTGAAGAAGATCTCTATCATCTAAGGTTTTTTTTTTTTTTACTTTTAACTTTTATCTTTACTTTTAACTTCACGATAACATTTACATTTTTTATTTATTTATTTTATATATATATATCAAAATTATTCTGTACAGAAGTGAAAAAAGAACGAAGAAGTTAGAAGAAGAATGCATCACTCATTCGATCTAACTCTAACGTGCATCTTGCATTGACAAATTCCCATCGCTCCAACTACAATAGCGTTGACCGCCTTTGATCTCGATCCTTGAATCGTTGCTTATCCACTCATCTCGATCGATACCTTTGCCCGCCACCACCACCACCACCACCACCGACCTTTCTTTTCTAATTAGTTGTCCAATTTTGTTGATTTTCAATTTTTGAAATGTAATTATCTAATTAGTTGCTAAAGTACGTTATGTGTAAATTATCTGATCAAGTTATTTGGATAATTGTTTAATTAATTAATTAAATGCTTCATATATTAAAAGGTAATTTTTAAATAAAGTCGAAGTTAAGTTTGGAAAAATAGAGTTACATCGTTAAATTAAACTTCTAATAAACGTAATTTTATCTTTAAGTAACAATAACTTTATTTAACTTCAATTAAATAAAAGAGTTAGAATTGAAGTTAAGATTAAGAGTGTGTTTACGGAGAATTTTGGTTAACTTTTAAAATTAAATAGAATTGAAGTTAAAGTTAATTTTGTAAATGAAGTTAAAATTATATAATAATTAAGATAATAAAATTTATATAATAATAATATTATTAAATAAATAAATAAATGCAACCTAAAATTTTAATCTCGTTTGATGTAAAAATTACTAACATTGCCGCCGACAAAAAAAACCGACGCACGCACTGCAACATTAATTGATAAGTGAAGTGGAAGCTTCCTCTGGGGAAGCAAATTATTTGGTTGAAGGGAACCGTGTCGTTAAAGTGATTTCGAGTTTTTTTTATTAAATCTATGGTTTTAAATTTTAAACTTTATTTAATAAAATTATTTTAAAATAATAATTTTTTTCGATTTCTCTTATTCTTAATTTTTAAAGTTATTCTTATTTTTATTTTATAATTTATTATTTTTATTATTAAAATCAAGCTCTCTCTTTTTTTTATCTTAAAATTGTTTACGCTGTACCTTCGTATTGAGGAGATGTATTATTATATTATAAGAAGTTCAAGTTTTATTTGAACTGATCGATCCAAGCTGGTCTTTCGATCTGCACTCTCCGGTGGCTATAAAAGAGGGAGGTGGCGAGCTTGGAAGAAGCATGTGACACCACGTACGTACTCACTGGGGTTGCTAGCTAGTGGCCGGCCATGGGTGTGTCGAGGAGGTGGACTCCGGCGGTTCTACTTCTCTGGGGTTTAATTCTTCGTATGAATGTGGTCGCTCTTGCTGGCGTTGGTCGGGCTTGTGATGACAAGTCGATCCTCCGTCATGGTGTTAGCTGCCTGCCGTTCGGGCCTGGCGGTGGGCTCGGAGGAGGAAAAGGTGGTGGGTCGGGACATGGAGGAGGGTTTGGAGTAGGTGGTGGTGTGGGTCATGGTAAAGGAGGTGGCAATGGTGGAGGATTCGGTGGTGGTGGTGGACTTGGTGGAGGATACGGTGGCGGTGGCGGTGTAGGTAGTGGTGGCGGACATGGGGGAGGATTCGGTGGTGGTGGTAATGTAGGTGGTGATGGTGGACATGGTGGTGGATTCGGTGTCGGTGGCGGTGGCGGTGGCGGTGTGGGTGGTGGACATGGCGGAGGATTTGGTGGGGGTGGTAGTGTAGGTGGACATGGCGGAGGAGTGGGTGGGGGTGGTGGTGGTGGCCATGGTGGAGGATTCGGTGG
>JAMKPZ010003294.1:0-16793 GCA_024699675.1 Amphibolis antarctica
ATAGGATTTAGAAAAATTCAACATCCACATACTGCTGAAACAATTTTTGCAAACATTATGGAAATTTTTGATTTATATGGAATTAGAAATAAAATAGGAAGTATAACTTTTGATAATACAGCTAATAATACTACAACAATACCAATGTTTAAAACTAGAATAAGTCTACCAAATGGTTTTAAATTATTTCACCAAAGATGTATGTGTCACATAATTAATATTATTATACAATCACGTGTAAAAGAAATTGAAATTTATATTGAACTTATTAGAGATGCTGTAAATTTTATAACTAGTTCAAGAAAGTGGCAGCAACAATTTAATGAAACATGTGATTCTTTTCAAATGTCACATAAAAAATTCTCTTTAAATATTCAACATAGGTGGAATTCATTATATTTAATGTTAAAAAGTGTATTACCATATGAAATTTCAATAATGTCTTTGTATAATCATCATCATTATGATGATTATCAACAACAATTAAATAATGATCATTGTAAAATTGTAAAATGTTTTGTTGAATTTTTAAAACATTTTTATGATGCAACGGTTAGATTATTAGGAATTTATTATTCTACATCTATTTATGTGTTGCATCATTTATATGATATTTCACAAGTTTTTAATAAATATGAAGTATATCCATTTTTCCAACCAATAGTAAATAACATGAAACAAAAAATTTTAAAATATTGAAATGAAATCCTTACATTATATATTTTGAGTGCATACTTAGATCTTAAGTGTAAAATAAGATATGCTAGTAAATTAATTAGGGGAATACAAATGAGTTTAGGTGTAGATTTAGGATTAAATGTTACTACAATAAAAGAACAATTAAATCAAATGTTTGATTTATACACACAAAGATATGGATTAAGAATAGAACATTCTCCTCCACCAATGTTCACAATACCAAAATCAAATGTTGGACCATCTTTAGATTCGTGGGCATTTTTATAAGATCCAAGATTTGATGAAGAAGATATTCCAACATCATCATCATACAATTATAATCCTATACTATCTAGATAAGAATTAATTACTTTTAATTCAACGAATCACCAATCATTATTATTTACTCAACATTTTAATTTAAATACATTTGATGTTTTAGATTGGTGGAGGCAATAATCAATGATTTTTCCAATATTATCAATAATGACAAAGGATTTATTAACAATTCTAATGTCTTCAGTAGCTTGTGAATATGTTTTCAACATGAGTAGCAACGTGCTTGATGACCAAAGATGCAAACTTAAAGAAGATATAATAGAAGCATTAATGTGTGTACTCCGTAAACAAAATCAAGTTAAAGAATTTACTGAGCAACTCACAGACTTAAATATTTCATAATTAAAATATTTTAATTTTAATTTTTCAATTTGTAATTTTTAAAAAAATTTAATTTAATTTTGTTGTAAATTTTTTTAAAATGTAATTGTAATTTTGTAATAATGTAAATATAAAATAATAAAATATGTAATTCATTAATAAATAAAAACTTAATTTAATTATATGCATTGTTGTCTCATTTATTAAGTTGTTGAATATTTGAATGTTGAATGTTGTCACGTTGATTGTTGAATTAAATTTAAATATTGATGGTTAAACAGTCGCATGTGCAGGCGGGTAGGCTGGGAAACCGTGCCTGGGCCGATAGCCAGGTCATTGGGTCAATCGTTAGGTCATTGGGCCAACGCCGAGTTGTAGCGTCGAGTCCTGGGAAGAAGAACCGAAGAGAGAAGTGGGCTATCGAAGGCGGCAAGGGGGAAGGCTGTGCGGGCCGACGGGGGGAATGGTCATAGGGTTGCGAGAGGGGGGGGCATGGGTCACTGGGTCATGCGGCTGGTGAGGTGAACTGTCGCGTGCGTGGGAGAGGGATGAACGGGTTGTGCGGCCTACGGGGGAGACGAGCCGTCAGGTCATTGGGCTGGCCATCGGGTCGCAGCGCCAGGTCCTGGGAAGAATGTTGTTATTTGTTAATTAAATAATAAATTAATTAAAAAATCATGCCGATCAAAATCGTGCCATTTACCAGCATGAATAGTGTTTTGTCGTACCACGGGTCATACCTAGGCTGGCTCATTGATGGTGTGGGTCGTGCCGGCACGACACAAATAGTGTCGTGTTGGCACAAAAATCGTGACGTGCCATGCCAACACGGCACAATTGACACCTCTAAACGAGGACATAGAAATGTGCAGAAAAGGACTTCACAGGAGGTAGAGAATTCAGAGGAGGTCATGAGCAAGAGTGTAGAGGAGGACGTTGCATGGGAGAGATCAGGGTTGTGCAAGGGAGGACATCATGCAAGAGGGAAGGAATTTGGAGGAGGTCACTTCGGAGATGTGAAGGAGGACATCGCATGTGAGGGAATTAGAGGATTGCACAGGAAGGCAAATAGAGGATTTGGTCATGGGCGGAAGGAAGGGAGGAGGACGTTGCGTGGGAGGGAATTTAGAGGACTGTGTGTGAAGGCAGACAGAGAATTTGATCATGGGCAAAAGGAAGGGAGGAGGACTATGTGGGAGGGAATTCGAAGGTGGACTGTGCAAGAGGGTGGATAGGTTTTTTTTGATTAGGGTTAAAGAGAAATTTAGATGGTTCATATTTTATCTGGATTATTGAAGTAGGCACCTATAGAAAACCAATTCTGTATGTGCCACTAGAGAGCATTTTCCTTTTTATTTGACATAAATATGATATAGATATTAGATCAAATGGATATAGAATTATAAATTATAGATTTTTATAAATGGATATTAACTGATTGTGTGACTCATGATATAAACTCAAATTCAGTTCTTAATTTAATCAATATAGGATTATTCTAATACTTTCCTTTATTGTTAGAATCAAATGTTACTATTACATCAAACATTTGAACTAATAATGAGAAAGTAATATCTTCTTATAAGTAGCATTATTACATTATTATTTGAGTGTGATTTGGCTCGCTACTTTGGGTGTGATTCAATCTCAACCTGACTTTTGCCACTTATAAGATTGTTGAACTCATGACTTGATTTATCTTAGCCTTCGTTGTAATCAACTTCTTGTTATAATTGATTATAACTTGTCTCATCATAATCTCTGTCATCATTAATCTCTCGCCCACCCAATATTTACTAGTAACTTTTTATTTATATATCTTCAAATTTTTATAAATAGATGTATTTGAACTTATTTTGATATTGTGTAAAATTTTACAATCAACTTTAGCAACATTCATAGTATAGAAGCCCACTTTACAATTATAATGAACTTGCATGACAAAATAATGTTGACATCCCTAGATCATGAGCTTTTTTATATTAAAATTTTATCTTAAAATCAATCAACAACAAATGAAAAAGTTTTTTATACATCATATTCAATTTATTTCTTATATTTATTAATGTGAGACTATTTTAATATTTCTTATCACTTATGACCTATTTTTATGTTTACAAGTATTCACAGGTTGATGACCAATTGATAATAAGTAAAAAGTTTTTTATATATAGGTTTGGTTTTTTACATATTTTTTTGCAAATAAATTAATAGTATATCGAAAATAGATTTGCAATAATAGATTCATTATCATTAAGTAATAGTGACAAATTTATTAGATTTTGCTGAAAGATTCAAATGCAGATCACTACAAATAGAAAACATGATGGATAAAAATACTTACAATAATAGATTGAAAAATCCATCGCTGTATTACAAAAAGTGATGAATTCTGAACATCTATTATTGTAAATTGACATTATTATCATAGGTACACAAACCTCCCTAAAATTAAGAGTGGTTAATCACAACTCAAATTAGTGGTAAACCAATCAACGATGTAATTTGACCAATCTAACACAATTGAACCCGACTCATTTTACATCTAAGTTAATTTTTGGTCCTTCTCTTTGAATGCATGACTGTATCTGGCCATATCAATCGACAAGATACGTAATTTTGACTTTTTGGTGACAATTTTGGCCACATCTATCTCTCGTTTTTCTCCATTGTCCAACCACAAGAATCAAAATTGGTTACTCCAGTGGATTTCGTCACGCCACTCGTCATTTTCAAGATCATTAGATAAAATTAAAACGATACAAAGGAAATTAACACAACTTAATTGTAAATCGAGAAAAAAAAAATTTATTACAGCCACAAGAAGGTTGCTGGTTAAGCACACAAGCCTTCAGATACGTTTATTTTCGGTTTTACGATTATAAAACTAGTTTTAACAACGGTAAAGAATTAAAAATAAAAATAATAAAATAAATGATGTTAAAATTGTATAATAAATTATGTAATAAAAATTTGTATAAGTAAATACTATATAACTTTCAAAAGTGTGACCTTAATTTCACACAGCAGATATTGATTATCTAAGTTATTAAGTTTGCAAGCCTGTTTCCTGGTGCCATAAGAATGTGACAAAAAAATTTATTTGTATCGATGAAAAATTAATTTTTCCGTACATGAAAATTTAAAAAAAAAACGGATTTTCGGTAAATACAATCTCCCCGTCACCATCGAAGAAAATGGGCCGGAAGAAGCGATTCACCTTCGGCCCGAGGTTCCTCCCCGGGTGACGTAAGCGCTTCGCAACTGACTCCCTCGTATATCCAATCCGATTCTGCCACGTGGAATGAAGCAACGCTGTCCAGATTCATTGAACTTGAACCTTTTGTTTGTTTTTTCTTTCTTTTTTCTCGTTAAACCCGTCGTGACAGACACTATTTATTTCTCCCGTCGCAAACGCACAAACCCACCACAACCGCCAGGATATCCACAGCATATCCCTGACGACGAGGGGACCGAAGGAGCAGAAGGCGAGGAGGAACATCGCAACAGACGGGAAGAAGAAATGGCCGCCGCCGCCGCTGCCGCCGCCGCCACCACCACTGGCGCGACGAATGCCCCGCCGCGCCAGTCCGCCCCCTCCCGGTACCTCAAAGGTTCGCTTGGCTTGAATTCGTTGATGTCGAGGTTGAATTCCGTAATGTTGGAGGCGGCATCTGATTTTGTTTAGGTTCATGTGTTTTGTTGTTTCCACAGGAATAGGTCCGATGGGAGTGCCGTTGACAGCCAGGTCGGTGTCGGAAGCCACGCGGAGGAGGTGGACGGTGAGGGCCGCCGCGCGGTCTGCGGACACGCCGCAGCACCGGAGCAATGATCCGGTCGTTCCGTTTGCGTCTTCTTCGAGTTCCGTGGAGATAGCGAAGGAGGTGAAGGTGGAGGTGGAGGTGGAGGTGGAGGATGCGCTCCCGGCTGTGGATTTCGAGAAGTTAGGGAAGGATCTGGAAGGTGCGAGTCCTCTTGAGATCATGGATAAGGCGCTTGGGATGTTTGGGAAAGACATTGCTATCGCCTTCAGGTAACAGAAGAATATATACTAGAATTGTGTGGATCAACAACTACGATAGATCCTTCAACATTTTCCGTGATTAGGCTGCTCGGATTTTGTTCGTGTTTAGATTCCACGAGGTGAACTTGTCCAATCGGATTTATACGAATTGGTAAATTTCATTCATGACACCGATACGCCATTCTGTTTTCCAATAGAAAAATTATCGTGTAAATTCTTATGAAAACATGTTCGAGATTTTTGTAAATTAAAATTTATAGTTAGATCATAGTGCAGTTTTGTGGTTGTAGACTTATTCAGTTTGTAATCTTCTGAGAAAAGAGCAGGGCGCCGTAGAATTCTTTGCAAGTATCTGAATGCTCAGACAATAATCTATTATGTTGTGCAGTGGTGCAGAAGACGTCGCTCTGATAGAGTATGCCAAGCTTACTGGCCGGCCATTCCGAGTGTTCAGTCTCGACACCGGTAGGCTCAACCCTGAGACCTACGGGCTCTTCGATGCAGTAGAAAAGCACTATGACATCCACATCGAATACATGTTCCCGGATTCGGTGGAGGTGCAGGGACTTGTGAGGAGCAAGGGTTTGTTTTCCTTTTATGAGGATGGACACCAGGAGTGCTGCCGGGTGAGAAAGGTGAGGCCTCTGAGGAGGGCTCTCAAAGGTCTCAAGGCTTGGATCACCGGGCAGAGGAAGGATCAGTCACCCGGTACCAGAGCCTACATCCCAGTTGTTCAGGTAGATTAACCTTCACTTGGGTATCTGCTATTAATTAGAAAGCTTTCAATAATTAAAGATACAGTTGGCTGAAACTTTTCTATGCCTTTTGATCACGATAGGTTGATCCTTCATTTGAAGGATTGGACGGTGGTGCCGGCAGTCTCATAAAGTGGAATCCAGTGGCAAACGTCGCAGGCAGCGACGTTTGGAATTTCCTTAGGACCATGAATGTTCCAGTGAACTCCCTTCACTCGCAGGTAGCAACCATGGAAAATTATACATGTCAATGGGCTATACATTATTTATGTCGGATCGGATTGTGTTAGGCTTTTTAACTGATGGTTTAAGCACGACTTATATGATTACCTATTTGGATTAGGTTCGATATTTTTAATTTTTTAATTTTTTAATTTTATTAAAAATTAATATAATATTAATATAATTTTTAAATACTAAAAGATAGATAACGATGAGATTTAAACTTATAATCATGTATTACTTATTAAAAACTCAAATCACTAAATTATATATAATATATATATAACTTTAAAAAAATATTAAAATAAATATAAAAATTTTAAAAATTATAAAATTATTTTCAGCTGACATGTTGGCTCAATTGAATACCGTCTAATTGGATATGGTCTGATTCACATGTCTAAGAAAATGTTCGAACGGTTGGAAAGAAAAGTTTTAAAAAAAAATTCGTCATTGTAAAATTCTCCTGTGGTGTGTTGCAGGGATATGTGTCCATCGGCTGCGAGCCCTGCACTAGGCCTGTTTTGCCGGGACAGCATGAGAGGGAGGGCAGATGGTGGTGGGAGGACGCCACTGCCAAGGAATGCGGCCTTCACAAGGGCAACGTCAGCCAGGAGGATAACTCAAACGGTTCCGCCACTGCGGTAAACGAGACGACGTCGGACATCTTTGAATCCCAGAACATAGTGAATCTCAGCAGGCAGGGGATCGCGAACCTGCTCCAGCTGGAGAACAGGACGGAGCCATGGGTGGTAGTCCTCTACGCTCCCTGGTGCCCCTTTTGCCAGGTAAAAAAAATCTTGAATTTTACTGAAGTTCAATTTGTTTATGAATTAGTTACCGTGTATTTTTATTTGTTATTGTACATAATAGTATTTTACAGTAATATTTAAAATAATTTTAATATTTTATATTAAAAAATTATATTATTGCATAGTAAATTATGTATTTTTTAACGTGAATATCACTTCACCTACTTCCATTGTTTTGTGTATTTACTTAAGAAGTGAAGTAAGGTGAGGTGAGGTAAGGTGGGGAGTTCATATTTTTCAAAAATTTATACAATTTAGTATGATATTTTTAATATAAAATAGCTCACGTTTCTCACTGTACAGGGTTTTGATTTTATTTTTAAAATTTTTGTTAAATAATTGATACTTTAAAATAAAATTACAAAATTGATAAAAATTATTAAATTTAGAATTATTACAACCTTTTTTTCAAAAAATTTCATATTTTAAATTCAGATATTACAGTAAAAAAAAATTATAATTATTATTCACATATTAATAAAACTAATACGTACCATTAACTTTGTATAAATTTGTTATCAAACACGGCCGTTGATGGTTTTGTTCCGAACACCGTGACAGGGAATGGAAGGCTCGTACGTGGAGTTGGCAGAAGCGTTGTCCGACTCCGGGGTCAAGGTCGGGAAATTCAGAGCCGACGGGGAGCAGAAGCCATTTGCACGGGAGGAGCTGCAGTTGGGGAGCTTCCCCACCATCCTCTTCTTCCCCAAGCATGCCTCTGCCCCGATCAAGTACCCTTCGGAGAAGAGGGACGTGGATTCCTTGTTGGTCTTCGTCAATGCTCTTCGATGAGATGCTGGGATAAATAAGCCGTGGTATATTAATATTACAGGTCGGTGCGACATGTCTTACCCTTCCCTTCCACTCGCATGCTCAGATGCTCTCCTACCACCTCTCTCTCTCTTTTTTGTTCTTTTCGTCGTACCACCTCCTGGATGTGGATGTAGAGATGGGCAACGAGATTCTTCATTTTTAGTGTTATAATATTGAATGAAAACTAGTGAAATACTTATATGATAAGTAAAAAATATCTGTCATTGTACATGTTCAATCAATTTTATAACTCCGTGTGTATTTTCATCGTACGGAACAAAAGGTTATCCTTCGTACAGAATAAAACCGTTCAGATTCAGATTAGTGGTTATCCTTTCACTTGCTTTTTTTTTACGATTAGTAGTTTTAAATTAAATCGGTATGGAAGTGCATTGAGTTAACGTGTGTTTGTTTAAAAAGTAAAATTAAATAAAATGAGATTTATATTTTTAAAGAAATTATTCTCAACCTCTATTACGTAGGCCCATACGATGATGATTTATTGATTTCGTGTTACAACCATGGGCTGAGATTAGGCCCGTTTGTGTTATCGGGCCGAGGTATTATGGGCGGAATAGTCCAATACCACGACGAAACGTATGGGCCTACGTAAAAGCCTTCATCCGCCTGAATTATCTACCTTTTTATATTCCAGCCGAAAAGTATTTTCCTATTTTTTCAAAGTATTTTAAGTGTACGCACACACATATATATAGAGAGACATATATAGAGAGAGAGACATATATATGTATGTATGTTTGTATGTATAGAATAAAATCTTCTAATGATACTTATAGAAAATTGATTATATAAATGTTCAATTTAACTGTTAAAAATGTATCAAGATTGATTCTCAGTTTGTATCATAATCCTCTCTACCTCTTTTTTCAATTACATCAAAGTTATCAAAATACCTTATTTCAGTAGAGAATAAAAATTCAAAGGAATGACTTAAGTTTGGTTATATATATATACACCATTTGAGATATATTATATTCTAGTTTGTATTCAAAATTTTCGTAATATTCATTGTTATGTTTTAAATTTGAGAATAATTTTTATAGGAGATTTGTGTTTCATGCATCTTAATATGCATTATTCGCTTATGAAATAATATAACATTAAATGTTATTTCCACTTAAAATTAATATGTCATTGTAAACATTACCAACAAGCCTATATAAGGTTACCTTGTAAATCATTTATACGTAAAAGACAGATTATTCAACGAAATCTTCTGAAGTATCGTTTATTCTTTATTCTAAATTCTCATATGGTATTACAGTCTTAATCTGATCCATGACTTCTGCTTCTTCCACCACTCATGTTGATTCTTCTGATTTCATTTCCTCTATATCAACAATTTTTTAAGGCATTTTATCTCTATGTGAACTTAGAGATCTCATTAAAGAAGAGGGTGCTTAGCTTAATTAATTTGATAAGTATATATATGCTACCTCCTTATTTTCATGGTGCAGTAGTGCTTTTATAGTAAAGTTCCTATATTTCTTTAATTATTTGTAATAATCATCAAACTCATGGGGTACTCAACTTCTTCTCAAATCCTGCAACTCGTGATTGAGACCCTATTTGTTAATAAGGCTTTAGTTTCAATTTTAATTCTAATAATGATAAAAAATTAGAATTAAAAGTAATTTTGTAAACAATGTTAAAGTTACATACTAAATTGTAAGTTAAGAGTTTGCGATAGAAGTTTGTGTGATGATGATAATACATGAGAGTTTATACAAAATTGAAGTTGAAATTAAAACTAAATTAACAATATATATTCACCATATGTATATATATTCATTTTGACAAAGCTAATTAAGGTTACATTTGTTGTAAACTTTGTTAACTGTATTTATTATACATCATAGTAATGTATAGTAAATTAATTAAATAGTGATGAGATATATAGTAAATTACGATGTAAAAATTCTTGCATTAGTAGAAATTTCATTACTACAATTATTTTTTTTTTGTTATTTATTACCTGTTAGGTTGAGAAAATTCTTACATTAGTAGAAATTTTATCACGACGTACTTTTTTGACTTGATCATATTACTTAACCTCTTGTATTATTACTAAACTCGTGACAACAAAGACAATGTGAAATTATATTTGAAATATTAAAATTAATTTTTCAAAATTTTTACAATATATACAAATAATTTTTAAAAAAATTCATTTCTTAATTTTTTTTTAAATTTTATTTTATTGTTTAGAATTTTGACGTACAAAAATTGACCATTGATATAACTTTTTTAATATAAAATATTAAAATTATTTAATAAATATTATTATAAACTATATAAACAATACCTCGAACAGCCGACATCAGGATTCGTGCTCGCAGGCCTCCATGGAAGCCTTGGGAAATGGGAAACATCCGATGCCGATCTGCTCCGTGGCATCAAATCCAATCGAGTTAGGCACCAATGCAATATCTGAAAAGCAAAAGGTAAAAGAAATGCTCAGCGGCGCGGCTTTTGACGTGGGAACTTGACCGGAATGTCCTACGGTACCGGCCATGAAAGAACAGTCGTCGCCGGCGGCCGCTAACATCCGCCGGAAGCGGTTTCCGCCGCCCTGTAAAGCCGGGCCGACCGTCCGCAGTCCGGGCTGGGGAACGGCGCCGGTGGTTATATATGTTTCATTGCACCATAATATGCAGTTTTTTTATAGTTTTTTTTAAATTGATTAAATAATATTATGATTACGTTTGTGACGAAGTTTGTATAGATTTTTATTATATAAAGTATATATTTTAATAAATAATATAATGAATGTAAATATTTTTATTGTATTTGTTAAAAAGGAAAATAGAAAAAAAAATTATTTCAAAAATCATATCAATGTAAAAAAAGTGAACTCTAAACTCACATAACTTGTAATTACAATTAATGATTGCAAAAGTTATCCCAATATGTAAAATATATATTTACATGAAAAGCATGCAAATAATATGCAGTTCTAGCTGCTCATCAACAATTCTATTCAAGGTTTATCTACAAAGTTGAAATTAACTTTAGAAAAAGTTAAGAATTAATGTGGTTGAAAGTCAAAAGAAAACCAGTCCATTAATGTAGTAATCAATATTTTAATTTATTTTTGATTTTACTAATGTAATACTACAAATGTCTGTTTTTTATGGGATAGATATATAGATAGGTAGATATATGTGTGTGAACATATTTGGATCTTCTCTATTTTAACATCATATTAAAATTTGAGTTATAAATTTTTACAGTGCATTTGAGACCATAAACAGTCTTGTTTTGAACTATCAAAGTTCTTAAACCTTATTTTTTTTAAAAGTTATCCATAGCACTTTGAAAAAAAGACAAGTAAGACAAAATATTGAAATAATTTCAAATTAATAAAATTGAGATGAAAAAAAATATATATATATATATATAGTAGATTTTTTCTACTTAATTATGATCAATTAATTGTATATTAAATGGGTGACTTTTTTTTAAATGTTGCACTGTAAAGAAGAAACATTAAAGAAAAGCATATTTATGCAGAGGTGACCACTTCAGAAGAATTAATCACCTGCAAGAACAAAAGGACAATCTTTTTGCAACTGGATCATTACGATCCTTCAATTCTCTGGCTATTTAGCTAGTAAACTGATGAAGAGGAATATTATTTATGTAAATGGTTAATCCAAACTCGATCTTAATTAATTATGGGAGAGATCAAAGAAATGAAGCATGAAAATAAATAATCAGATAGAAGGATATATAGAATTTTTTTGATGGAGGAGAAAAAAGTAATTAAAGCTCATCTAGCTCTGTGCACAAAGAGCTAGCATTAATATAAATTTCCTTGGATCAGTGTAGAAATTGGAGCAAATTTATCTTGCTTTTGGGTGGGGGGTAAAAGAATCTAAAAATCTCATGGGTTGAGAGCTTCCTGTTGGATTTTGTGCTGTGCAAAGTTAAATGGAAAGCAAAAAAGAATTGAGGAAGAAGAAGGTGATGATGAAGATGAAGAACCCATGAAAGAAAAAGGACTGAGACATTTCTGATCACAGCAAAAGAACTTGCAGAATTCCATGTAGGCAACACTGTTCATTCTTTACAAGTATATATATTATATAATATATGCAAAGAGTAATGTGTTACGAGATTAATTAATAAAGTTAATTAACTTGCAAATTAAGAAAAATAATACGAATTAAAAACTGCATTGCATCAAGTTGGTGTAATTAAGTACTGTCAAGTTTCTGCTGAAAGAGAACTGATCACTACACAATATTGTTCATGAGCTAACATCTTCCAGATGAATAGGTCAAGGGAAAAGGAACAAGGAACAAGCAATGTAGCAGCAGCACCAACAACAACAACAACAATGGTGGAAACAACTTAACACATGGAACACAAAAGTAATTAAGGTAGAAGCTACCATTCACCCAGTTAAAGATCGCAAACCCCATACAGAAAAATCACACACTGCATAAGATATGATTTGATTATTGATTAATTAGCCCAAGACCCAAGTACACCATGCCCTAAAATATTGATTTGAAGAAGAAGAAGGCCATGGGTGTGTATAGGTAGATCTCACAGTTGCAACAATGTAGTATACCAGAAGAGCTAGTGTTGTAGTTGTGCCATATACATATGTACCCCCCTCCCTCTAAGTACATGGATTCCAAGTGAGAAGCCAAGTTGATCACTTGCTTACATCTCTGAGCTCTTCCTGTACCCTTTTTCTCTCTGTTGCTGGCTGGATCCGAGGTTCTTCTCCGAGCAAACGATCGATCTTGTTGATCCCACAACAATTTTTTCTGGGTTTACAAGATGATCACCTGATCATCATGACCTGATGTTTGCAACCGAGATGATCTCTCTGATCCATGCTTGCTTTAGCTAAGACATACAGGATCACCACCGCCATTAATGCCCCCTCTAAGCTTTCAAGCTAGTGATCCCCCCCCACCTCTCTCTCTCTCTCTCTCTCTCTCTCTCTTCTTTATCCTTGTCTTCAGCCTTTTTGTGGCTTTTGGGTTCATAATTAGTAGCAACAGAAGCTCGATCGCTATTGATCACACTGAAGAAATCACACCAAAAAAGAGGAAAAATTGAAGAAAAACAATCAGAAATATATGTTAGAAGTTGAAAGCTCAGATGAGAGGTGCAATGGAAGATCCACGGTTGGTGGCAGTTTCTGTCCATCCACCGCCGACGCCGGCGGCTGCATTGACGTTCCAATAAAGCGGCGCGACGTCGACGGCACCGAAGTTGTCCAGCTGGGAATTGTCGCAAGGAATTTGCCACTCAAATCTGCCGTGGTTGTTTAGGACGTCGGCGCCATCTTCCTCCTTGAACAACCCGCAGGAGCTACCATTGGCTGCCGCCGCTCCCTGGATGTCGGCCCAACCGGAAGGGTTATTGACAGCTCCCATCTTTGGCTGCGGCCGGAGGCCCGCCGCAAGTAGAGACGTTGCCGTGGAGGAGGACAACGACGACGACCCAAGAAGCGAAGTGGACGCCATGCCGGCGACCAACGCAGCGGGGCCTAGCTCCTGGGTGTGGAACAACTGGACGGCGTTGTGGTCTTGGTGGGTCGTCGCGGCGGTGGCTGTGGTTGGGAAGCAAAGGCCGAGGGAGCTGAGGTTGGGATTGAAATCATAGAGATCAGTGCAAGAATTGAGGTTGCAGACGAGGTTTCTTTGCTCCAATCTCTTCAGGAACGACGGCAGATCGCCGGAGTTGCTGCCGTTGCCGTTGTTGTGGATCAGTCCATAGAAAATTGGATCCACAGTGGTAGAAGACGACTGCAACATGGGCACATTGGAGATCTGGCGAAGAAGAGACGGTGAATCTGTGACCGCCGCTGCCGACGCCGAAGAGCTTCTCTTGATTCTCTTGTTCTTCCTGCATCCTCCACCCACCGGTACGTTCCGTAGGGTTCCGCCTCTGGTCCAGTATCTGTTCCAACATATGCACCGATCGGAGAAGAAGCTCTCAAGCTACTGTACACACATATATGTAAGAAGCGTCATGTACACATATGAAGCTTCACCTTCTGCAAGCCTTGCAGAAGTGGCGGGGCTGTGAGAGGCTGTAGTTGTTGTAGTAGCAGAATTTGGTGTTGGAAGAGTCGCAGCGTGGGCACCTGAGAGCTTGCTGGTTGTTCATGGCTCTTCCAGCGGCGGTGGCGGGGAGATGGAGGTTGTTGTGGTGGTGGGTCGCCGGCATCAGACTCACCCGTTCCTCGACCTGCATAAGAAGAGTGGAGGAGATGTGTGATCCAAGCGGTCGGATCGGCGACGAAAATGAGGAGAATGGTAGGTGACAGTGCCGGGAAGAAGAACAAACACAGTAGAGAGAGAAACAAGAGAGAGAGAGGTTCCATTCCAAGAGCTAGCAAACAAATGGAAGTGGGCATGCGTCATTATTGACCCACCGTGACAAGGAGGGCCGGGGGAGGAGGAGACCCGCCGGGCTGGTGGTGGTGGTGGTGGTGAAATAAAGACCAACCTGTGGCCACTCGCCGGTGGAAACCCCCATCTCGATCCCTATACTTATTAATTCCTTCGGTGGCAGTTGAGGCTCCGCTGGCAGATGCAATTAGATGGGGGAAAAGCTAAATGGGTCCTGTTGATCTTCTAGAAACCCAACTTTTGCAGCGCATATATGCTGAACCAGAAGCAGCAGCAGCAGCAGCAGTAGAAGAAGCAGAAGGGATGGATGGAAGAGGTAGCTAGTACTGTGGAGAAGAGAGGATGGGTGGAGCAAGGGCTTCATTTAAAGCTCTGTGAAGAAGAAGAAGAATAAGAAGAAGACATGAGGAATCCCGAGGTGTGGAGTACCATAGACATTAGAGACGACAGAGGAGTTTGAGCTTTGCGCGTGCCAGACCCTTCATCGTTTATCTCAACATTTATTATTGTGTAATCGTATTTTTTATTATATATTATAATATTTTATAATTTTATTTATCAAAATATTTTTATATTTTTTATTATTTATAAAATTAAACTAATATTACTGTGTTTCTATCGTAAATGATTTACTTTGTCGTAAAAATCAACACCCCTTCCTGAAATGCATGTCAGTTCCATCCACTATATATACTAATATTTAATAACTTTTCATAAGGTGTCAATTTTGACACTAGAAATATTTTTGTAATGATTTCAATCTTTAATTAAGTTATTTTTCTTTTGTGATATTTTATATGATTTTAAAAAAAAATTTATTTAAAAAAAATTTACTTAAAAGAATATTTTTTATTAATATCTTTCAATAAAATTTAGACCATTATTCTAGAACATCAATAGAAAATACACTCTAGTAGTGTGTATATATATATAGATGTCCAATATTTTTGGGTGGTATCCATGGAAAATTGATTTTATATATATTTAAATTTAAATTATTTTTAAAATTTTTTACTCTTTGAAATAATTAAGATAGTTTAGTAATTTTGATATTCTAATTTGAAATTAAGGAAGAAGTGAAGAGATTTATAAAGAAACGAGAGAATATAATAAGAATTAATCTTGATGTATTTTTACTAATTAGATTAAGCACCTGTAGATTACTTTTAATCATGATTTACATGTCATTTTCACTCGATTCCAACTTTTTCTACCGTAAATTGCAAAATTAAACGAGCACCGATTTTGTAACCTGTGGAAATATGGAAGTGTGGATTAGACTTTATTAAAATTAATTAGTTAGTAAAAAAGTACACATAAATGATATAAAAATTTTAATTTTACTCATTATGACATCTAATCACGTTAATACTTTAAAAACACAATTCTAATATTATACTTACCTATTTAAATATTAAAATAAATACAAACATTAAAAATATATCTACTCATATAAGTATGTATTGTCTCGTCACTAATACAAAAATAAAAAACGACTTATGTATTTGGATATATCTATTAAGAGAACTGCTTTTCCTTCCTCTTGAAGTCGAAAAATCTTATTCTAAACACAATTGTAAATTTACTTATATACAACATTAAAATTTAATTTCAAAATTAATCAACTATAAATTTTTTTTTTTTCTTCAAGATATTAAGATATTGTTTGGCAAAACATTTTTCACTGTACATCTTAATTTTTCACTATACACCGTTATAATAATATTTATCAAATAATTTTAATATTTTACATTAAAAATTATATTAAAATATTTACATTATAAATCATATAAATTTTTTTAAAATGTAAATCTCACGTTAACTAATTTTACTTCTACAATAAAATTAATAAACTATATAAATTTTTTTTCTAATATTAACTAAATATTTTTTATTATATATCTCAATTTTTTACTATTGCAAAAGCACACTCTAATTTAATTCATTCCGTTCTTCATTATTTTGGTTCCTCTCCCACCCACCTCGGTGGGAAGAAAAATTCCCGCGTGAAAGCGACAGCACCGGCGGTGTGGGTGGTCTTCCCGGGCACGGGAGACGGAGCAGAGGCGCAGAGGAGGCGATCTACGCCGGACGGTCCGGTCGCACTGGCGGTGGCGGTGGCGGTGGGTGGTCACCTAGGGTTTGGTTGTCGTAGGCCCCGCCTCCTCTGAAACCGTTAGGGCAGAGGCCATGTCGCGGCTTTGGGGGGACATCTCTGGGCCTTTGCCCACGTGGGCAGCTCCTCTCTCTCTCTCTCTCTCTTCTCTTTCTCGGTGGCGGTGTGAACAGAGATCGAGATCGAGATCGTATGGGTTAAGCCGAAGAAGAAGGATGAGAACGGTAATGAACAGTTGCAATTTTGTAGTCTCCCAAATAAATTCTCGGCCCCCGTCAATCATTCCTCGTGCCCGTCGCTTCTCGTTAGAGG
>JAMKPZ010003296.1:0-15153 GCA_024699675.1 Amphibolis antarctica
CCGCCGGCGGGCCGCCGGCAAGCCGCTTCAAGGAAGTGGCACCCGGACACCAAAAACCCACATTTGGTAAAAAGTTAGGGTGACGGAGCTGGCTTGCCGTCGGAAAGTCGCTTCAAGGAAGCGGCACCCAGACCCCCAAAAACCCACATTTGGTAAAAAGTTAGGGGGATGGAGCCGGCTTGCCGTCGGCAAGCCGCTTCAAGGAAGCGGCACCCGGACCTCAAAAACCCACATTTGGTAAAAAGTTAGGGGTTGGAGCCGGCAAACCGCTTCAAGGAAGCGGCACCCGGACCCCCAAAAACCCACATTTGGTAAAAAGTTAGGGGGATGGAGCCAGCTTGCTGCTGGCAAGTTGCTTCAAGGAAGCGGCACCCGGACCCCAAAAACCCACATTTGGTAAAAAGTTAGGGGGATAGAACCGGCTTGCCGCCGGCAAGCCGCTTCAAGGAAGCGGCACCCAGACCCGCAAAAAACCACATCTTCGTGTGAATGATCGGGAACCAGCTGGCTTCCGCCTACCACGTAGCGGCTGCCGGTTGGCTACCCAAGAAGGCAAGCCGAATCAATCAGGAAAATACGACGAGATTTAACTACGTAAATCTCGAAAATCTGCCAATTACGCGGACCGCGTAATCAAGCTGGAATCACGCCGCCTTCCATCTTCAGGTGCCCCCAAAGAATGAAGGCAACCCCATATAAAAAGGGTGACCCCCCTACACCACTAAAAGGGAGAGATTTTCCGAGAGAGAGGCTGAAAATTCCGGAAGAGAGATTTTTGAATTTCCAGAGAGAGGAGGCTAGAAGAAGGAGGAGCGAAGGGTTTTCGAAGGACGGGATTTCCTGGCTGACATCCTCTGGAGAAGCAACCGTCCACCGGTTCCAAAGGAGGAGAGCAGCTCGGGGCCACGACGCCTTTCCGCTGTGCCGGAGCGAGGACTTTCGATCCCCGTTGACGACCCCCCTACAGGTAGGCCCTTCCACCCTTGCCGGTTTACGTATGCTTTTTACTACATTTTATCGAGCCCCGACCACATAACGCCTTCCCTATGCAAGGGGACGGCTGGGGCACGGACCCGGGTATCATTCCTTCAAAAACACGTCCGAAGGTACCGGGGGCCGCCCTCTTGGCTGGGTTAATCCACCCGACCCGGTCGTGCTCAGTTTACGCGCGACCCTTCTGTTGGGTCTTTTTACATGGAAACTCAAAAGTTTCCCAACAAGCTTTACAAGTTTTTATCCGATCCCCACATGTCTTTCTCGGGATCCCGGAAAAATTCCTAGGATGACGCCGTCGGCAAGTAAGCCGGCAGTGACCGTTTGGGTGTACAAACACGTACCACCCGACGGTGCTCGTTTCGTTCTCGGGAGGCGTAAGTCTACCCTCTCGATGCCTCGGAAAGATTCTCGGGATGACGCCGCCGGCAAGGAAGCTGGTGGTGGCCGTTCGGGTGTACGAAACGTACAATTCGACAGTTTCCATTTTTTTCTAAGAAATGTAAGCCCTTCTCCAAAACCCCTCATGGGTACAAAGGGATGGGGGAAGCAGCCGGCTAGCCGCTGCTTCCCCAAAACCCCCATGGGTGCAAAGGGATGGGGGAGGCAGCCGGCTAGCTGCCGGCAGGCTGGTTTAAGGAACCAGCCGCCACTTCACCAAAACCCCCATGGGTGCAAAAGAAAGGGGGAAACAGCCGGCAAGCCGCCGGCTGGCCGGTTCAAGGAACAGGCCCCCATTTCCCCAAAATCCCCATGGGTGCATATGAAGGGGGAAGCAGCCGGCTAGCCGCCGCTTCCCCAAAACCCCCATGGGTGCAAAAGAAAGGGGGAAACAGCCGGCTAGCCGGTTCAAGGAACCGGCCCCCGTTTCCCCAAAATCCCCATGGGTGCGTATGAAGGGGGCAAGCAGTCGACTAGCCGTTGCTTCCCCAAAACCCCCATGGGTGCAAAGGGATGGGGGAGGCAACCGGCAGGCCGATTTAAGGAACCGACCGTCGCTTCCCCAAAACCCCCATGGGTGCAAAAGAAAGGGGGAAACAGCCGGCAAGCCGCCGGCTGGCCAGTTCAAAGAACCGGCCCCCATTTCCCCAAAATCCCCATGGGTGCATATGAAGGGGGGAAGTAGCCGGCTAGCCATTGGTAGGCCGGTTCAAGGAACCGACCGCCGCTTCCCCAAAACCCCCATGGGTGCAAAAGAAAGGGGGAAATAGCCAGCAAGCCGCCGGCTCGCCGATTCAAGGAACTGGGCCCCGTTTCCCCAAAATCCCCATGGGTGCGTATGAAGGGGGGAAGCAGCCGGCTAGCTGCCGCTTCCGCAAAACCCCCACGGGTGCAAAGGGATGGGGGAGGCAGCCGGCAGGCCGGTTTAAGGAGCTGGCCACCGCTTCCCCAAAACCCCCATGGGTGCAAAAGAAAGGGGGAAACAGCTAGCAAGCCACCGGCTAGCCAGTTCAAGGAACCGGCCCCCGTTTCCCCAAATCCCCATGGGTACGTATGAAAGGGAGAAACAGCCGGCAAGCCGTCGACTGGCCGGTTCAAGGAACCAGCCCCCGTTTCCCCAAGACCCCATGGCTGCGCAAATGGGTGGGGAAGGTAGCCAACCAGCCGCCGGTCAACCGGTACAAGTAGTCGGCTGCCAGCTCCCAAAAAACCCATCCTTTTCCCCCCTATTCACCACCGGATCCAATATGGATCCCCGTTTTGTTCAATTCCCATCTGTTTACTTGATTCTCATTTATTTTCATCGGAAGGGATATAGTTATCCCTCTAAACACCCTAGAACGTCTTCAAAGGTGAGGCCGTACGTGGCCAGATTGACTATCATATTTTCCGTTTTAGAGCCAGATAGAGGCCGGGAATGCCCGGGCTGTTTGGGGGTGCGTAACACCTTCCCCAACAGTACCCTGAGCCCCATATCCAATTCTCTCATGTTACACGAGTTTACGTGAATCCCGTGATTTTATCGTTTCGATGGTGGAAGGGCACTTTCCCATCCGGTTTTCCTTGTTTTCTACCCAAAAATACGGTGGCGACTCCATTCAACGAGCCATCAACCGCACATGGTGATGTGCTCACACAAACACCTTTCAATTCTCTCTATCTCGGTCCATCTGCCGGCGGGGCCGGTGGAAACCCATGGGCTTCCGGGTGATAGTCGGATGAAAGAGAGGGTACATCAAGATAATGCTCACCAAAATGGAAAATTTTCATATCATGATCACTTTTATGGTGGCACTCGGCATAGGTTATCTCTCCACTCCAACAAGGTAATGAGAAAGGAAAATAATTCTCTTTAGAAAACTATGTTAACAAGGCATTAATTCAAATGAAACTGGAAGACTCAACCCATTGCACAAGTTAATCAGAAATCTATCTCATCTAAGGGCAATAGGTTACTTGAAATTGACTTTGGAAATTCTCCTCTCAATATAATAGGGTCTTCCCATTAATTCTAATAGCAACACTTGAAATGTACCTTCCTCAAGGTTTGTTTTTGAGGAAAACATAAAAGATATAAAAGATGCGAGAAAATTTTAAAATTTTGAACATGTTGAACATACATAAACTACTTAAGCATAATGAAACATAAAATTGAAACATAAACCTTCCTCCCATACTTAAACTTTGCATTGTCCTCAATGTAATTGGAAAAGTTTAATATAGAAAGGAAAATTTATATAATAAGCATCCCTAACATCAAATATGCAAATATGATGCATGCTAAATAATGCATTGAACTTAGTATGATGAAACATGTGAAATGTTCAAGTAATGCTACAGAAATTAAATACCAATGCTATGCATCTTTAAAATATGATGATAAGGAGGTGATATTTTCTTAGAAACAAAGAAATAAAAATGGTGCTCCTATATATCTATGCTGGTGGATTTGTAATCGCTCACAAGAAAACTAGGTGGTTTATGAACAAACACCACCAAACTACAGCCTTACTAGCTTAAGCTGAGTGGTGTTGCACATCCCCTCCATGAGCTATATGCCCATTAGGTACAAGGGCATTCAGCATAGATTGACTTGGAAGAGCTCCTTTGTTTCTTAGGATAAGTGAATTCAATATTTGGTTCAATTGTGTTTCAATTCTTTTGATAGCTTGATCATGTGCAATAATTTGGGGATTTGATTTTAATGCTGAGTCTACTTTTTGTACTAAGCTTGATAATTGTTTCTCAAAATTTTGATCATGAACAGGTTGATTATGATTTACATTTAAAGAACTATTGTTCATTGCGTTTTGTTCAATAAAAGGTTGTCGTACAGATTGAGGTGGTTGTTGGCCTAGGTTTTTCCACAAAAAATTAGGATGGTTCCTCCACCTAGGATTATAAGTAGGATTGAAATTTGAGTTGTTACGTTGATTATAAAATAAAGCATTAACATCTTCAGTGTCATTTAAAATGGGACAGTCTTCTACAACATGGCCTATGGCAAAGCAACTTGTACATTTAGGCATGGTAGGCTTAGTCTTTTGTTTAAGTTGTAACTCATCAATTTTATGTATCAAGCTAGCCATCTTAGCCTCTAAAGCAACATGTGGTTCAACAACATGGACTCCCCTAGGGGTAGGAATTTGTTCCTGACTTACTTCAGTAGCAGTCTCCCATTTGGTGGTTCTTTTGGCTAGATCTCCTAAAAATTTCCAAGCATTATCTATTCCTTGGTTCAGAAATCCATTTTGACTCAAAGATTCTAAGAGTGTCTTTGTGTGATAATCAATTCCTTCATAAATAGTTTAGATTTGAGTTACTCTCTCTACTCCATGTTGTGGGCATTGAGCTAGGAGATCATGAAACCTTGCAAAATATTTCCAGAACGGTTCTCCTGGTTTCTATCTACAATTTAAAATTTCATTTTTCCTTTTAATTGTGACATGCATTGGATAGTGTCTTCCTAGAAATTTAAAACAGAATTGATTCTAAGTAATAATTGAATTTGGTTGTAAATTGTATAACCATCTTTTAAAGAAAAAGGCATATACCTTAATTTAATTGCATCAACAGTCATGTTTGATATTTTCATCATATTACAAACTTCTTTAAATTCTTTTAAAAACCAATAAGCATCTTCTTTTTCAAATCCATGAAATTTTGGTAATTGGTTGATGTAATTGGAATTTAATTCAAATCTGTCATTAGGACATTCACGTAGTGTTATGCAGGAAGGTTCATCCATTAAATTAAGGTAAAACATACTACCTATTGTTTGTTCTATAGGTTGATCTTGCTATGGGGTAGCCATAATTGTTCTTCTTGTAGGTGTTCTGACTAACCTATGAGATGAATCCCTAAACCAACTTGACATACAACATTTAAATGTAAAAGAAGATTTGCTTGTGTACCATCATTAAATAAGCTTTACCTGCCATTTCATGTTGTCATGCAACAAGTACATCTGTTTACAATAATACCACAGCTGTAGTAAATGATATAAAATTTCAAATTTCTTAAAAATATGCAACGAAACAACAATGATCATTTAGATTTGAGTACAATACAACAAAGACGTTCCAAAAGAAATAAAAGCATTGCACAAGTGTTCAACAGAGGAATCTTTGAAACAACCCACGGCCAGGTGCGTGGGTAAACTAGTTTACCCTCAAACTAACATGTGGGTAAACAAGAAATATTACACACAATGTTGCAAAGTATTTGCAAAGGGAATTAATTCATGGAACCACACTGCAGAAGCAGGCAAGGATAATTGATGAATAAGTTCAGTATTGTAGCTTCCATCAAATAGTTGGATCTTGTAATAATAGAGATCCTCCCAAGCATAATAAATAAGAGTGTCTCCATTGATGAAACAGAAACCCTTGATTTTTCCAACAAAAGGCATGTCAGGTGTTCCCAGATTTTTCAGTTGCAATTCAGTGTAGACTCGATTCCATTCCCATTTTGCAATGTCCTGTACTCTCCAAATTTCAAGCTTCATATCGTCATCCCACCATCTAGTTAAACTTAGAGATTCAGGCTCTCCATTAGTTCCCCCAAATATAGCCAATTCAACTAAATCATAAAATGAACTTAACAATGCATCCATAGGGTAAGGGACAGGTAAGAGCTTCACTAATTCATCTTCAATATTGATGACAATGACAGTAATCTCATTAATAAATGTAGGGGTATAGCATGTTATCAAGTAAATAACTCCATTCATAATCACATGGTTGTTGTTTGTTGGTCTCCCTCCAAAATAAACTCTTTTGACAGGCTACCATTGGTGCTTGTCAAAATGATAAACCAACAAGTATTGCCAATCAGTCCACATTTGAGGTTCTTCCCAACAAAATAATTTGTGCATTATCCTCTTATCAATACCTTTAAATGTCAAGACTGCACCTGAATCAAGCAACACAAGCTTGTCTCTGTTAGGGTTTGGGAGTTCTAATTCTATATTTGTAGCAGGGTTCTTAATAACAATATCAGATCTACTAGAAAATGGTTCTCCAAAATATCTGAAAATAATTAGTCCACCATTACAACCTAAAATATTTTCAATTCCCTCCAGTGATGTAGGTTGAATTCTTGACTCAAAATCAATTCCATGATACAAATATCTTCTTGAAGGTGCATCATACCAAATCACTCCACTGATTGTATTTCTCATTTTGTATGGTTGACGGGAACGAAAGTAACACTCTGAAATGAATGCTCTAACACTCTTGCTCACACAACTTAGTTTGCATATTTCTCTCACTAGCAAAAAGCTTAAAATTTCATGCAAGATGTCTATAGGAATCTCCATCGCTCACTAAAATTCATTAAACCCAAACAGTACATTGAATTAGCAATAAAACTCAACTTGATACAACTAATAATCATGAAGTAAATGCACAATATATGAGTATTAATATGATTGAAAATGACTGCACAAATAAAAATTTCTGAAGATTCTGTCTATTGTAGCTTACCCTCAAACTAAGTTCTAGGGTAAGGGTATTTACACTCTGACTACCTCATGGGTAAACCCAAAAATTGTTAATTAATTATGGATCTTTCCATCCAACCGTCCGATTACCCAATTAATCTTATAAAAATCAGTAAGGCTCTATCGTGCATTAACCCTTTTTCTCTCGACCTACGTTCATAGTACTCTCCTCCTCCCATGATACATCATGGCTTCCACCTCTACTATGCCTCCCCCTACTCCAACATCAAAGTACGAATGGATAAAGATGCTGAACTTCAAGAAGTTCAGAATGAATGTGGAGATGTGGCACAACGAAGGAAAGTGCAAGCTCAAAGCCACGGTTAGAGAGCAAGAATTAAAATTGGTAAGAGAAGACACTACAATGTTTAAAACAAAGTAGGGAGGCTAGTTACAAAGCATACAATGGAATGATGACCGGTCCATCCGAGCCACAAGAGGTTTAGAAGGTAGTTGAAACACCTCAACTTCATGTGAGTAGTGAAGAATGGATAGAAATAGATACTGAAGATAAGAGGAGGAAGAAGAAGAAGGGCAAGAACAACAACAACAACCACCACAACCAGCAATACCAACACCACCACAACAATAACAACAACAACAAGACGAAGAGGAAGAGGAAGAGGAGGTCATTCCAAGTGTTGGACAGGAGGAAGGGCAATCTGAAAGTAGTGATGATGAACTCACCCTGGGGGTGTTCATTCATCAATACAGAATGGCCAACCCTCCTCCCAGAGAATTATCAGTCCACAAGGAAGCTCCTCTAGTTGAAGAAGTAGAAATACAAATAGAGGTGTAGGTAAACTTAGGGTTTTAGGTTTAACTATTTGTTTGTTCTCTTTTCTTTTTAATTTCTCCCTTCAAGTGATTTAAAATGTTAATTTGTCAATTTCAAGAGGAAGGAACTACTGTTGGAATAGTAGTTACATTTTCAGAACCCCAAGACAGTGGAGGGGTGAATCAAACCATCTTTGAAGTCATTCAGTTTGCTTCAGAGGAGGGTTAGGTAATAATTAAAATTGCATTCCCTGCAATTCTATTTTAGGTTTTTATAATTTTTACTTCTTCTTTTTTTACCTCCTTTTTTTTTATATGCATGTGTTTATATGTTTTCCCCTTTTTATATATATATATGTTTATGTTTGTTTCTTTTTTCTTTTTTTTAGTGTGAGCTAACTTCCTCAGAGAAGGAAGGAGAAGAAGAAAAAGAAGGACAAGAGGAAGAGGAAGAGGAAGGAGCTACCATTAGTCCTCCAGCCTCAAGTCCAATGCAAGCTGATTTGGATTTAGGGTAGACAGAGATTTCTGCTGAGCAACAACCAAGATTTGGTGGAGAATAAAATAAAGCCTTAGTGATCTATTCTCCACCAATTGAACCACAAACAGCTACTGTAGAAGCATCAACTCCATCCTCCCCCACACATGCAGAATAAGCTCTGCAGCTAGGCACAAATTCTGTGACTTTTAGAGATGTTGAGGCTAGGGCTAAATTCCAAGCTATTAGGGGTTATGATATTCTCTTCAACAGACTAGTGGATTTCAATTTCATGGATGAAATCAAAGATTAACTAGAGTTTCAGGGGCTGCTGAGAATTATCCCTAAGTCAGGTAAAAATTTCAAAGTTGAGAATTTAGTTCTTGCATTTTACTGTAATTTGCAAGAGGAAGATGCAGTTCTTGTTACCAATGTAACTAATGTGAACTTATATTTAACACTAGAATTCTTATATGACAGCCTAGGATTAAGGGATGAGGGTTGTTCTGCCACTAACACAACACTTGTAATTCAATTCTTATATAAATTGTGTGTGTGAAATATTTTAATACACCAAAATTGCATGGGTTTAGATATAATTAGTGTGCAAGTGTGGGTTTGTCCATAGGGATTAGTTTTTGCTTGGTGTTTAGCTGAATTGGTGACTTCAAATATCTTAAAAGCAATGTCACAGTTGCCTTGTTCCAATTAACCGCTAGGATGGTCTTTAAATACCGATTGTGTTACACTTTCTAGAGGATTTTACTTCCAAATATTTAATTCTTCTTAAGCTTTAACATTACACACTTTAATTTGCATAAAATTTAACGTTCTGCACAGAAGAAGCACTTAACCCTCGAGGTAGCTCATGGGTAAATGTCTCTGCCCTCGAACTTACCCAAGGGTTGTGCGATAATTGTGAGTTTCAGATGTAAAAACAACACGATTCAAATTGGCTGAAACTTCTAAGAGTTGAATGATTATATTTTTGGTCTTTTTATAAATTTCAAAACACAACACACAATACAACGCAAGAAACACAATACAATACAAACAACTTGTAAAAGTAAGAATGCAACATTCAACATTGCAGCAAATATAAAAACATAGTCTAATTACCATAACTAAGTTGATAAAGTGTGTTTTAATTACATCGTCAATCTGGCAGGCCTTCCTTTCGACCTTGCAATGAGATTTTGGGGCATCAATCCACAATTACACCAAGGAATAGAGGAGGAAGTAGCCAACACCGAGAGTCTCTCCTTCAAGGATACGCTCAGGTTAAGAAAAGAATAGCAAATACACTACGCGAATGGTTGGAGAAGAGGAGGTCGTCAATCTCCTCTCAGAAGAGATGAGTGGGTGGAGGATGGAAGATGGAGAAGATGGAAAATGCTTTGTAAATGGTGGATGAGGGAAGAAGAGGGAGGGGGTTTAGTTCCAAGGCTACGAGACTATTTTATAGATGGGAGGAATGGCAGTTTAGGAGCAGGCAGTTAACAAGGGTGTGGTGCACATCTGGACATGTGAGATAATCCCATGCAATCCACCACTTCAGCCTATCTGTCAACGTTCTTCATGGTTGAGCTGCAATTGAATTAATATTTAATTCTGCTTTGTTACATAATTCCTGCAGTTACTTATCGAATTTCCCTGCAAATACTTAAGAAATACCTTTCGTGAAATGCATCATATTACAAGAGAAATAATTCATAACATTTAGATTTTAACTGTAATTGTAATTACTTTAATATCAATGAAATTCATTGCACAGAACAAAATAGGGTACAGGTCCAAGGGTAAACCAGTTTACCCTCCTGTAAGTTCATGGGTAAACCCTTAACGCTCACAATTTGGTCCGAGGGTAAATAGCTTAACCCATGAATAAGTCCGTGGGTAAACAGCTTAACCCTCAGACTTGCATTTAAGCATAAATCACGAGTTTTTCTCTATATATTAATCATTCTATTAGCATCCTAAAGAGTCAAATGTCAATCATTCATTCCTTTCTCAATAGGTAATAAACATAAACATAATTAACGACTAAAAACTTAATTCATGCATCATTAAAGTGAATAATCATGCATACTGCTCAAAAGTATAGTTAACCTTGTAATTATCATAATTCAAGGTAGAATGCAAATAAAACTCATTAAAACACATGAATTAATATCAGTAAAATGCACACTTTTGAGGCTAAACAAATCCCCCATACTTAAGTTTTGCTAGTCCCTTAGCAAAATACTAAAATGAAACTATAAAAACTATGAAGGTAATAAAGACTACTAAATAAAACTAACTAAAACTATACTAGGCCACTTTCATAGGGAACATGACTACACTTAGCAGGTGCAATAAGCCTTTAAACCCCTAGGTTACCCTAGTGGTGGAGTTGTGTCTCCGGACAGTGTTCAGTAGATACACCCAGAAAGTCCAAAGAAACAAAAGAAATAAGATATAAGAGAAAGAAAGAAAAGAAGAGAGGAGAGAAATAGAACCAACCCAAGGATCGTTTCAATCACTTGTTGCTAGAACAACTTCAGGGGGATGAGGTGGCTTAGTTTTACAACACTCCCTCTCATTGCCCTTAAATTGAATAGACTCATTTAAAATATGAACAAGAAGTTACATTTTCATAAGAACCATCTGTCTTGTGCAAGCAAGAGGAATTCGCACCCTCACTACTCTCAATCAGAAACTAAATCATTAAAGCAAGCATATACATCTCACCAACAAAAGAGGGTAATTTAAGATATTCCCTTCCTTTCTAAGATATTGGAAAATGCTCTGGCCAGTAAACAAGGGATAAGGCAATAATATACCATCACTCAGAATGTTGACTTGTTGATATAGTATCATTTCACTTCATTCTCACATCCCAAATGACTTTAAATATTTCTCTTTTTCTACTCATACAGACATTGATCCCTTAAATTTTCTAATTCTTTCTCTATAAATATTCCTCATTTTCATTCAATATTTTTCTATACTTCTTTTTTTTCTTTTCTTTTTTCTTTTTCTTTCTTCTTCTTTTTATTTTTTTTATTTTTTTAACTACTACATATAAAAACAAAGTAAATGACATAGCATTGCACTTTTAGAACTAATAAATGACCTACAGTCAATTAAGTTCACCACCTTATATCTCCATAATCTAATTCCCAAATGAACTCCATGGTGCATTAAAGCTCAAACCCTTGCTACCTTCCTTCACATCACCTCTAACTCAAAAAAGTTGGGAGATATCGCAATATAATGCACACCAGAATGGAAAATTTTCATATCATGATTAATTTTTTTGGTGGCACTCGGCATAGGTGTTAACCCCATGCTTAAGCAAAATTTAAAGGGGGAATTACTCAGCTAACCGTCGGTGAGCCGCTTCAAGGAAGTGGCACCTGGATCCCCCGAAAACCAACATTTGGTGAACAGTTGGGGGGATGGAGCCCACTAGCCGTCGGCAAGCCGCTTCAAGGAAGCGGCACCCGGATCCCCAAAAACCCACATTTGGTGAAAAATTGGGGGGATGTTCCGACTAGCTGCCGACAAGCCACTTCAAGGAAGCAGCACCCGGATCCCCAAAAACCCACATTTGGTGAAAAGTTGGGGGGATGGAGCCGGCTAGCCGCCGGCAAGCCGCTTCAAGGAAGCGGCACCCAGATCCCCAAAAACCCACATTTGGTGAAAAGTTGGGGGGATGGAGCCGGCTAGCCGCCGGCAAGCCGCTTCAAGGAAGCGACACCCGGATCCCCAAAAACCCACATTTGGTGAAAAGTTGGGGGGATGGAGCCGGCTAGCCGCCGACAAGCTGCCGGCAAGCCGCTTCAAGGAAGCGGCACCCGGATCCCCAAAAACCCACATTTGGTGAAAAGTTGGGGGGATGGAGCCGGCTTGCCACCGGCAAGCCGCTTCAAGTAAGCGGCACCCGGATACCCAAAAACCCACATTTGGTGAAAAGTTGGGGGGATGGAGCCGGCTAGCAGCTGGCAAGCCGCTTCAAGGAAGCGGCACCCGGATCCCCAAAAATGCACATTTGGTGAAAAGTTGGGGGGATGGAGCCGGCTTGCCGTCGGCAAGCTACTTCAAGGAAACGGTACTCGAATCCCGCAAAAACCCACATTTGGTGAAAATGATCGGGGGACCAGCCGGCCTCCGCCTGCCACGTAGCGGCTGTCGGTTAGCTACCCAGAAAAGCAAGCCAAATCAATTAGAGGGATTCAACAAGATTTAACCATTGAAATCTCACAAATCAATCAATTACGCGAACCGCGTAATTAAACCCAGGATCACGCCACCTTCCATCTTCGGGTGCCCTAAAGAAGGAAGGCGACCCCTTATAAAAGAAGGGGCCTTCCACCCGTTTCAGCAGGGAGACACCCTCTTGAGAAAAGGCTAGCACCTCTGGAGGAGACGCACGTTGGAATGCTTGGAGAAGACGCCGGCCGAAGGTTCTGAAGGAGGAGAGCAGCTCTCAGCCCCGACGCCTTTTCACCGCACCGCAGCGAGGACTTCCGATCCTCGCCGATGACTCCCTGCAGGTAAGTTCCTCCACCCTCGCAGTTTTTACGTACGTCCTTACGATGTTTTCTCGAGCCCCGACCATATAACATCTTTCCCATGCAAGGGAACAGTCGGAGGACGGACCCGAGTATCATTCCTTCGAAAACAAGTCAGAAGGTACCGGTGGCTGCCCTCCCGGCCGGGTGAATCCACCCGGCCCGGTCGAGCTCGGTTCAATCGCAACCCTTCTGTCGGGTCTTTTTACGTGGAAATTCTGAGTTTCCCAGCCGGCTTTACGTGTTTTCATCCGATCTCCACATATCCTTCCCGAGAGGTGTAAGTCTACCCTCTCGATGCCCTGGAAAGATTTTTGGGATGACGCCGACGACAAGGAAGCTGGTGGTGGCCGTTCGCGTGCATGAACACGTACAACCCGACGATGCCTGTTTCTTTTTCGGGAGGCGTAAGTCTACCCTCCCGATGCCCTAGAAAGATTTCCGGGATGACGCCGCCGGCAAGGAAGCCAGCGGTGGCCATTCAGGTGTACGAACATGTACAACCCGACAGTGCCCGTTTCTTTTTCGGGAGGCGTAAGTCTACCCCCCGATGCCTAGGAAAGATTTCCGGGATGACGTCGCCGACAAGGAAGCCGGTGATGGCCATTCAGGTGTACGAACACGTACAACCTGATAGTGCCCATTTCTTTTTCGGAAGGCGTAAGTCTACCCTCCCGATGCCCCGGAAAGATTTCCGAGATGACGTCGCCGGCAAGGAAGTCGGCAGTGGCCGTTTAGGTGTATGAACACGTACAACCCAACGGTGCCTGTTTCTTTTCCGGGAGGCGTAAGTCTACCCTCCTGATGCCTCGGAAGGATTTCCGAGATGAC
The DNA here is from genome assembly GCA_024699675.1 of Amphibolis antarctica. Lineage (NCBI taxonomy): Eukaryota > Viridiplantae > Streptophyta > Magnoliopsida > Alismatales > Cymodoceaceae > Amphibolis > Amphibolis antarctica. The sequence goes on from JAMKPZ010003296.1 coordinate 13,580, forward strand.
GCTGCCGGCAAGGAAGCTAGCAGTGGTGGTTCGGATGTACGAACACGTACAACCCGATGGTTCTCGTTTCCTTTCCGGGAAGCGTAAGTCTACCCTCCCGATGCCCTAGAAAGATTTCCGGGATGACGCCGCTGGCAAGTAAGCCAGTGGTGGTCATTCGGGTGTGCAAAGAAGCACAACCCGACGATTCTAGTTTTCTGGAAAATACAAGCCCTTTGTGAAAACCCCCATGCTTTAGAAATGTGTTTGCACAGACGTTTGCACAGACGTTTCGGGGAACCAACTGGGTTGCCACCGGCAAGCTGGTACAAATAACCGGCCATCGATTCCCTGAAAACCCATCTTGCACAGATGGCTCGAGGAACCAACCGACTTGCCACCGGCAAGCCGGTACAAATAACTGGCCACCGGTTCCCCGAAAACCCATCTTTACATAGACGGTTCGGGGAACCAACTGGCTTGCTGCCGGCAAGCCGGTACAAATAACCGGCCATTGATTCCCCAAAAACCCATCTTTACACAGACGGTTTGGGGAACCAACCGGCTTGCCGGCGGCAAGCCGGTACAAATAACCGGCCACCGGTTCCTCGAAAACCCATCTTTGCGCAGATGGTTTAGGGAATCAGTCAGCCTGCCTTCGGCGAACCGGTATAAAAATCGGTAGCCGGTCCTCGATCTCTGGGAAATGTAAGTCTACATTCCCGATGCCCCAAAAAGATTTCCGGGATGTCGTCTTCGGCATGCATCCTTGCCGGCCCCATCTAAGTAATAATGCAAGTTCTCATCTCTATTATGGGGATCGGATGCGGCAGCCGATATTTCCAACCGGCTATCTGGTGGCCTCGAAAAGTTTTTCGGGGAAAGGTCACATGTGGCCAGACTGACTATCGTAGTTTTTTGTTTTAGAGCCAGAGAGAGGCCGGGATTGCCTGGGCTGTCTAGGGGTGCCTAACACCTTCCCCAATAGTACCCTAAGCCCCATATCCAGTTCTCTCATATTACACAATTTTATGTAATTCCTGTAGTTTTATCGTTTCGATAGTGGAAGGACACTTCCCCTTCCGGTTTTCCTTGTTTTCTACCCAAAAATAAGGTGGCGACTCCATTCAATGAGCCATCAACCACACATGGTGATGTGCTCACACAAACACATTTCAATTCTCTGTACCTCAGCCCATCCGTCGATGGGGCCGGTGGAAACCCGTGGGCTTCTAAGTGATAGCGGGATGAAAGAGAGAGTACAATAGGTTATCTCTCCACAAAAATAGGGTAAAGAGAAAGAAATTGAATCCTCTTTAGAAAATTAGGTGAACAAGGCATTAATTCAAATGAAATAGGAAGACTCAACCCATTGCACAAGTTAATCTGAAATCTATCTCATCTAAGGGTAATAGGTTATTTGGAATTAGCTCTGAAGATTCTCTCTTAGTATAATAGGGTCTTCCCATTAATTCTAATAGCAACACTTGAAACTCATATTCCTCAAGGTTTGTCCTCAAGAAAAACATAAAAATATAAAAGATATAAAAGATGCAAAAAATTTAAAATTTTGAACATTTTTAAACTATTTAAAT
>JAMKPZ010003298.1:0-18911 GCA_024699675.1 Amphibolis antarctica
GTTGATCAAGAATTTGAATTTTATAATTTAAAGATAAAATTTAGTATGTTATCATATATTGGATATTGATTTTATAGTTTTTGTTATAGTAATTGGCAAACCTGGGCGACATTAATTTATTATATAATGACATATTCTCTCCCATTGAACATATCAAAGGATAAAAATAGATGAAGGGAAGGAAGGCATGCTGCCAATGACATTATTAAGGGTTTTGATAATTACGCTTTTTAATAATTAATGTTTCGGATTGTCATGTCATTAATTAATCATCATTTTTAATTTGATAATAATGATTTGTCAATCGTTTTGAATTCAATCTTCCTTTTATCAAGATATTTGATCTAAATCTAGTTTCCTCATGGGGAAGAAGGGAAGAATAATTACGTGAGCTATATGTTTTGTGATATTTTGGTTGGACAACATTAGCTATTTGTATATTTGGAATTGTTCATTACATACCTGCACCTCTTTATAAAAAATGTTATAACTCACTCTGCGGGGGGGTTTGTTCCAATGGAATTAAGAAAAATTCAAGTGGAAGGAATTCAATTTTGTCAAATTCAAGTGTTTGTATGGATCTTTTCTAATGGAATTCAATTCTTTTACAGAATTGGACGGAATTCATTTAAAAGAGGAGTTCAAAATTCAGTTCCGACCTCTCCTTGTGATTTAAGAGAAATTTCTCTACTTGCCCACTTCCATAAGAAATTTCTCTACTTAATTTTAAAATATATTAATTTTTTACTATTTTTTAAAATAAAAATATATTTAATTGTGTCTATGTTATATGCACAAATACTAAAATTTGAAATTTTATTCAAATTTCATTGAATTCTTAACAATTCATTTTCGTCTAATTTTATATACACAAACGGACTTATAGTACTAGTGCCATTGTACAATATTTTCTTCAAAAAGAATTCCTACCCTGACATTCTTCTTAATCATCTTCTTCATAGGCAATCCAACCCCCCAATAACCATCCAAACTAATTAGGTATGTCCTGATCAGAAGATGATTGACATTGGGATGGATGATCGACATTGGGATGCATCACTGCATGACAGAAATCTCTGTATGTAGCATACAATTGCACATAAGAATATACAAGCTATAAGTACAATTATTGCTTCCATTGTGGACTAAAATTCTTGCATCTCTCTGTCACCATCTCTAGGTAGTGATTTCATGTGATCCTTTGCCTGCTTCTCCAACTTGAATAATGGTAATGATGTGTTGGGAAACAAGCGACGATCCCTTCATTATCCCTTCGCGACCATGTTATGGTCGTCCGACGCTCTTCAACCCGTACACGTCCCAACAATGCACGTCTCCTCAGATTGCTCATCGGCAAGAACACTCAAGCTCTCTCTTGCAGTATCGTCGTAGGTGGAAGACAGAAGGAGAAGGAAGAAGGAAGGAGACGCAAGGATGTACGTGGTTCGGCAAACTACCTACTCCATAGGATCCTGGTGCTACCTTGATCTTCGTGTCACTAACGGGAAAAACACACAAACTGATCACTCTACACTTTCCTCCCACACTTGCGTCGTCACACACTTCTCATTACAGCAGCTTGTCACTACAACAACATCTCTACAAGGCATGTTACACCCTTTATATAAGGACATACAAGAGAACCCTAAAAGACCAATACGAGAGGACCCTCAATCTTAATGCCAACCTCGAACTTAATGCCACTTGGCAGCCATATGAACACACTCGGCTATCGGACCTGCAACTGCTTGTGACCCATCTCTGGCCGCACCTGTCCTTCAGCTAGCTGCCACTGGACTGACCCAGCTGTCGATCCTCCTAGGCTAGCTGCCGCCTAACCAGCCGGGTCAAGCTACCGCTCCACTGGTCTTCGGCTCCTACCCTCTCATAGCTTTACGCCAATCTGTAGACTTATCTCCATATACTTATGACCATAATCTTAAGCCATAGACTTAAGGCTGTCAAGTTAAGGTCCTGTGCTCTCACTCTTGGCCCCTCTGCACAACCCAAATTCCTGACACCTGGCTGCCACCCTGTCATCCTGGCGTCCACTTGTTCTCTAGTAGAAGCCTACTCTTCACTTCTACAGCCTAAACACTTCGACACCTGGTTGCAGCTATGCGATTGCCGCCTAGTGGACTCGGCTACTGCCTACTCTCTAGTGGAAGACCGTCTCCACTCCTTGCAACCTGAACACTTCAGCTCCCGATTGTTGCTACACGGCTGCCGCCTCGTGGACCTAGCTTCTACCTACTCTCTAGTGGAAGACCATATTCACACCCTACAACCCTAACAATCTCATACTTGGAGACTATCTTCCGAGTAAACGTCCGACTTCTCGTAGCACCTACTGTGGGTTCCGTTACCAACACCTATCTCCACACTTCATGTTCCTTGGAGACCATTGAGACTCCTGTAAAGTCTCGACTTCTTACCATCTGGAGTCATTTTCCACGCTTCTAGGGATTGCACATCTTCCCTCATGGCTAACTCCCACAAGTCCGCATCTTTCGCTTCAACCATCTTGAGGTAACGCCTCGGCTCACCGTCATTTGTGAGCAGTAGATAATTGAAAGATGACACATATCTTTCTAGAGGTCTGAAGACCCACGTCGATCTTCTAGATCCTAGCATAATCTCACCCCACACCTCATCCAAATGCCACTCCTCTTCAGTCAGTTGCCAAGTGAAACAACCCGACAGCCTCTTGGCTGATTCTACACCCAAACCTTTGGTAGACTCGCCATCAGACTCTTGGATCTACTCGTTCTGATCTCTGGAAACCCGGTCATCTTCTACTGGCTACCTTTCTAGCTTGTTCAGGACTTGGGAGGGGCCCCCACCATCTTCTGCTTGCAGCCCGCTCTAAATTACTGGTTGCCACCCTTCTATAGCTAGTAGCTGGGATACTCTACCTGACTGTTGCTCAGCTATCTCTGCACTCCTGTGCTTGTACAAGTGCTTCTCTTCGAAAATGATGTTTTTCGCATAGACCACCTTCTTGGCTTCATCATCCCAAAGCTGGTAGTTAAAATACTCCTGTCCATACCCAATGAAGTAGCGCTTCATCGATTTCGCGTCCAATTTATCCCTCTTGTCTTCTCTGACATGCTTGTTGGATAAACAACTGAAAATCTGTAAGTGAGAAATACTAACTTCTCACTCCACAACTGGCATTCGGAAGTCAACTGAGACTGATGGCCCCCGATTTATCAGGTAAGTCGTCATGCTGATGGCTTCTGCCCAAAATGACTTTGGAAACCCGGCATGTAGCCTCATGCACCAGGCCCTCTCATTTGGCGTCTAGTTCATCCTCTCGGCAATCTCATTCTGCTACGGGGTTTCAGGTACTATCTAGACTCTCCTGACTCCTTCTGTCCCACAAAAGTCAATGAACTCTGCTATCATATTCTCCTTTATTATCTGATTTGATGCATTTCACCTTTCTCCTTATCTAATTTTCCACTTCTGCCTTCCACTTCTTGAAAGCTTGGAAAACCTTTGACTTGTGCATGAGAAAGCGCACCCAGACCTTTCGGGTACTGTCATCAATAAACATGACATAGTACAAGGAGCTGTCTAACGAACGGATTGGTGTTGGCCCTCACACATTTGTGTGCACCAGGTCTAGCTTACCTAGCTCTGGACCGTGTGTCGCCCTTGAGAAGCTAACCCTCTTCTACTTCCCCAAGATGTAGCTCTCCAAGCAGACTTCCTTCAGATCTAGAATCCTTTCACCAGCTGCTAGCACCTTCAGTCCCTTCTTACCCATGTGTCTCAACCAGTAGTGCCACTACCCAGATACCTCTATGGCAGCTACCACCACTACCAATTAGCCATCTCATTTTCCGCCTCTCCTATCGTGAGGTATAGGGTACCAGTCCTCTAACCGGTTGCTACCACCTAGATACCCTTAGTCACCTTCCACTTGCCGCTTCCAAAGTTGACATGGTGACCCTACTCGTCAAGCTGGCTTACAAAAATGAGATTCTTGGCCAAGTCAAGGACGTACCTCACCTCTTGGAATCTCCATAGTCCCTACTTCATTTGGATTCAGGTGTCGCCTCATCCAAGAACTTATAAACATATTATTGACCAGATATACCTTTTGTACTGGCATCTCCCAGTAGTTTTGCAATAGCTCCTTCCGGTACATCATATGGAACGATGCATTTGAGTCCATCACCCATGTGTTGACCAGACTGTCGACACAACAAATCAAGGTGTCACTTGAGTCATCTACCAACGTGTTCACCCTGGCTCCCTTGGCGACATATGCATCCGCCCTCCTGGGCTCTGGACACTTCGACCAAAAGTGTCAGAACTTTTCAAAATTACAACACTTAATTTCCACATGGGCTTTTGCTCTTGTCGCGTGCTTTCTGTTGATAGCCAGATCTCCTAGCCCTAGACTAGCTCCATCCCCTGCTCTACACGCTAAGCACTAATGTTGACGCCTCTCTGCTACTCTTCTGGCAGATGTCCTTGTTCAAAACCAAATCTATCACTTGCCCCATATCCAACCTTCCGTATCCCAAAGAGTTGCTCACGGAAGTAACCACGGCTGACCAGCTCCCCAGTAACAACAACAACAAGATCAATGCCTAGACTTCATCGTCGAACATGATCTCTACTGAATCTAGCTAAGTTAGTATCATGTTGAGCTCATTCACATGGTCAGCCACCTATGTTCCCTCCCACATCTTCATATTGAAGAATCTGCACATAAGAAATACCTTATTGGACATCGTCGGCTTCTCGTAAGTGTTGGATAGGGCTCTCATAACTCTAGTCGTTGTCGTCTCTTTAACAAAGTTGAACAACACGTTCTTTGCTAGCGACAACATGATTAGCCTTAGAGATTTTTGATCTAAAATCTCCCACTATTCCTGCTCCATCTTTTTTGATTTTCTTCCCGATAGTGGCTAATGGAGATCTTTCTAGTACAAACTATCCTCCATCTGCATCCTCCAGAATTTGAAATCTCCCCAGTCAAACTTGTCAACATTGAGGTTCCTCTCCTCTGCCATCACAAACTTCTTCGAGATTTTAGGTGGAACTATTCAGCTACCACTTCTCTACAGTCGATTGTCGCTTCTCCTATCGGGTGTTTGCTCCAGACAACCACCTGCTACAAACGACACTCTCCTCTGGATGCCACTCTGCTCAGCTGGCTGCCGCTTCTCCTACCAGGTGTCTAATCCAAACAACCACCTGTTGCAAACGGTACTCTCCTCTGAACGTCGCTCTACTCAATCGGTTGCCGATTGGTTCTGCCTAGTAGCTAACTCCACCTGTAACTACATACTTACTTCGTGTTCTCCAATGGCACTCTCACTCAACCTGAAAGCTCTGATACCAATTATTGGGAAACAAGTGATGATCCCTTTGCGACCATGTTAAGGTTGCCTGACACTCCTCATCCCGTACACATCCCAACAATGCACGTCTCCTTAGATTGCTTACTGACAAGAACACTCAAACTCTCTCGCAGTATCGTCATAGGTGGAAGAAAGAAGGAGAAGGAAGAAGGAAGGAAATGCAAGGATGTATGTGGTTCGGAAAACTGCCTACTCCATGGGATGCTGGTACTACCTTGATCTTCATGTCGCCAATAGGAAAAACACATGAACTAATCACTCTACACTTTCCTCCCACACTTGCACTACCACACACTTCTCTCTTGCAACAACTTCACTACAGTAGCTTGTCACTACAGCGGCATCTCTACAAGACACGTTACACACTTTATATAGGGACACACAAGAGAACCCTAAAAGATGAATACGAGAAGACCCTCGATCTTAACATCAACCTCGAGCTTAATGTCACTCGACAGTCATATAGACACACTCGGTTGCTAGACCTATAGCTACTTGTGACCCATCTCTGACCGCACCTATCCTTAAGTTGGCTACCACTGGATCGACCCAACTATCAATCGTCCTAAGTTGGCTTTCGCCTAACGAGTTGGGTCAAGCTACCGCTCCGCTGGTCTTTAGCTCCCGCCCTCTCGTAACTTTATGCCAATCCATAAACTTATCTCTGTATACTTACAGTCGTAATCTTAAGCCATAAACTTAAAGCCGTAAGGTTAAGGTCTTGTACTCTCACTCTTAGCGCCTCTGCACAACCCAAATACTTGACACCCAACTGCCACCCTGTGATCCCAACATCCGCCTGTTCTCTGGTGAAAGCCCACTCTTCACTTCTACAGCTAGAACACTTCGACACCCAATTATTGCTACGCGGCTATCTCCTAGTAGACCAAGCTACTGCCTACTCTCTAGCAAAAGACTATCTCCACTCCTTACAACCTGAACACTTCGACTCCCAATTACTGTTACACAACTGCCACCTCTTGAACCCAACTTCTACCTACTCTATGACGGAAGACCGTCTTCACACCCTGAAACCCTAACATGATGATCCTACTTTTCAATACCTTTTCATCAATATGATATATAGTTGATTTTCCACTCCATCATGAGAAAATGGTTCTAAACTTTGAGTCTAAGCAAAATGTTATTACTATTGAAAATACTTTTCTACATATCTAGCTATCACAAGATAATTAATAAGGATTTCATATAGCTAGCTAGTCACAAGTCTATGGTTTTTTTAATAACAAACTAACAATTACGTTGTTGGTGATAGCTTATGAAGAATATTCTACCAATCGATTGTAATAGCTCAATTGACTTCTAGCTCTCTCCAAGTTTTTAATCCTAGCTTTGTAAAGTCAGAACCATTACCATTATTGAAAATAGTGGATGTTAATTCCACTCTACTTTGAGAAAAAGGATCTCCTTTTCATCCTAACATTTTCATTAACCAAAGAATAAATAGACAACCAAGTTGCATTAATGGATGAGTTTCTGCATGCATACATTTTATTCATCCCATATATTTAATGTGGATATTGGTGAAGCTGTTTTCCTATTGCCTGTTTACTTGCTACTATTGGTTAGCCTACAAGCCAATTTGCTAATCCATGAGTATACATCATGTTTACCTACAACTTTTATTCAATTAAAGATACAGATAAAACTACATACAAGTATCGATCTTGTTGGAAGATTGGTGAGATGTATTTCTAAACTCATCTCATTTAAAGGCCTACAGTGACTAATGAAATGTTTATGTAGAAATACACTTTCAAAAGTTATTAAACAATGGGAGGAGAGTCCTTCACAATATAAGAACAAAGTCCACCACATCACACTTGATGTAGAACTATTCAAATACTTCTCTACACTTGTGACAAACTCTCAAGCCGACAAGTGTATTTCTTACACTATCTAAACAAGATGCTCAAGCCAAAGTGACTCGTGTACTTACTCTAATATCATGTAGAAATACACTCCTAAAAGTCATTAAACAATAGGAGAATAGTCCTTCGTAATATAACAACAAGGTCACCACATCATACTTGATGTTGGATTATTCCAATAATTTTCCCATCTCAATATATAGTCTACTGTTGGAAGCTATATGATTATAGGGAAAACCTTATCAACATCAAAAGAAACAAATTGGTTACGACAAATTGATGGATGCTCACACAACTCATACAACTTGATTACAACCGTTGAACTAGAGGAAAATCCTTAGGGCACATTGATGCATGCATATACATCAATAGCGTGCATACAGTTAGAATGGACAATGATGTATATAACTTGAACCTCACAACCAAATGGTATTCACTATTAACAGAGAGAATACATGTACATAAAGAGTCACAATAGTGAATGTGACCAATAAATACAACCTAGAGAAAGTGAACAATATGTACAAGGTGCATACATACAATCATTATTGTCATACCCCCTCAAACACTACACAGCAAAAGTGAGAGTGAGTTTGCCATGTAAAGACTAAAATTGTGACCTAGATAGTGGTTTTGTAAAAATGTTCATGAGCTGATACTTAGAGGGCACACAACGGACACTAAGCGCACCACTAGCAAGAAATTTGTAGATGAAATGATAATCCACCTCAATGTGACACGTCTGTGCGTGAAAAATGGGATTGAAGACAATGTGAAGGGTGGATAGATTGTTGCAACAGAGGAGTGGCTAGTGGAGGATGGGAATGCCAAGTTCACGAAGGACATACCCAAACCACTGCATGTCTACAACAAAGGAGGCGAGGGCATGATACTCGAATTCGATGCTCGAACAAGAGACAGTGGATTACTTTTAGGTGGTCCACGATACGAGATTTGCTCCAAAAAAGATGCAAATGCCGGTGATAGAACGACAATCCCCTAGGTCACCAACCCAATCAGCATCTAAGTAGGCAGTCAAGGTGAGCAAAGACAATCAAAAAGTAAGAGCAAAAGTCAAGGTGCCTTTAACGTACCATAACACCTACTTGGCTGCCTAGAGGTGAACCATGGTGGGAGCTTTGAGAAACTACGAGAGATGGTGGATGAAAAAGGCAAGATTCGGACAAGATAGAGTGAGGTACTGGAGGCCACCAATGATGCTACAAAATTGGGTGGCATCGGTCAAAAGTTCACCATCGAGCGATTGGAGATGTGTACCATCTTTAAGAGGTGTGGCAATAGGAGCACAATCTTTCATTCCAAAGTGGTTGAGTAGCTCAAAGGAATCTTTTTCTTGTGAAAGCCGAATGGAAGAGCCCTCATAGGAGATTTACAGTCCTAGGAAGAAGTTGAGCCGCCTAAGTTGCCAACATTCAAATTCCTTGCATAGGGAATCGATGATGGCATGGATGGTGGATGAGTGGCTACCCATAACAACAAGGTCATCCACATAAACCAATACGAGCACCAACTAACCCTTGCAATGGTGAATGAAGAGGGATGTGTCGGAAAGGCTAGTCTTGAAGCCATTATGCAAAAGGAAGCTCTATAATCGTTGGAACCACGCTCAAGGGGACTGTTTTAGACTGTAAAGAGCACAATTGAGGTAGCACACATGCATCAACCAAAGGGGGTCGATGTAGCTTGGTGGTTATTTCATGACGATGGGCTCAGAAAGAAACTCATTCAAAAATGCATTTCGCACATCCAACTGGTGAAGTTCCCACTTAAAAATGGCTTCAAGGGAGAGGATCAGGCGTATGGTGGGATGCTTGGCCACTGGGATAAAAGTATCGTGATAGTCAATGCCCGGACATTGGTGATACCCCTTGGGAACTAGACAGGCTTTGTGTTCTTCAATCATGCCATTTGAATGACACTTGACCTTGAAGACCCATTTGGAGCCAACAATTTAGCAATGTGGCAATGGGGGAACTGGACTGCATGTGTGATTGCGAAGGAGAGCCACATACTCGTCATCCATGGCTCATTGCCAATGGGGAAAATGTTTCGCCTAAGTGTAGCTGTTGGGTTCAACAAGCAAAGCATCATCACAGCATGCAGGAAGAGCTTGCGTTGTGTAGTAGATATCCAAGAGGCGACAAGTGTGAGGAGACATGTCATCGTCGTCAAAGTCGAAACCTATAAGAAGAGGAAGCGTTACCGGGTCAGGGACACGTTGCTTGGGCACAGGAGGGGGGAGATGTGGGGTTGGTGGTTGTAACTGGTGGGGGGCCAGAAGAAGGGAAGAGAAAGGTGGCGAAGGTAATGGGATCGAGAAAGGAAAAGTGGCCTCATGAAAGAGAGCGTGGCGGGAGATAAATAAGCGGCCTGAGGGAGGGTGAAGATAGAGAAAACCCTTTTGTTGAGAACCCATGAAGATGTGCGGCATCAAATGAGGGGCAAGTTTATTAGGTGGAGGTGGATGTGGCAAAGGGAAACAAAGACAGCTGAACACCTTGAGGAGAGATAAATCAGGAGGTGTTCGAAAGAGCTTTTCGTTGGGTGACATGTGGCCAAGGAGAGGGTAGGTCGTGCGGTTAATGACAAAGCATGTCGTCTGAAAGGCATAGGCCCAATAATGGGAGGGAACAAACGTCGTATAGAGGAGGCAACAACCAACATTGACAAGATGTTGGTGCTTCCATTCGACGACACTATTTTGAGGAGAGGTGTAAGGTCAAGTATAGCGATGAAGGATGCCATGGGTAGCAGTGAAGTGTTGAAATTGATGATTAACAAATTGTGATCCATTATTGGTTTGGATTGTTTTAATTTTTCGAGAGAGGTTTTCAATTAGAACAACAAAATGTTGAAAGTAGGAAAACACATCGGACTTGCGAGCAATGAAAAACATCCAAGTATAATGGGAAAAGGCATCTACAATGGAAAAATAAAAGTAACAACTAACAAAAACAACAGGATAGGGCCCCCAAACATCAAGATAAAGGAGTTCTAAAGGCTGGGTGGTAGCGAAAGAACTCCAAGAGAAAGGGAGCCGATGAGCCTTGTCAAGCGGACACATAAGGCAGGTAGGCTGGGACAGTGCAGAGAGACCAACTCGATGCAAAGTGGACCAAAGGTAGGCAGGAGGCAAATGACCTAAACAGAGGTGCCATGGGGATGCGATAGTGGCAGAAAGGGTGGAAACGAACAAAACAAAGTAGGTACCATGCGTACTAGGGCCTTTGAGAAGAAGCTTTCCTGTCACCTTGTCCTTCACAGAAAAACCAACATCATCAAGCAAAAAATAACAACAGTTATTGTCTCACAAGAAACATTGGACAGATAAGAGCTTTTGAGAGAGTTGAGGAACATGAAGAATGTGTTTCAGACAAAGGCAGTGGTTAAGATGAGAGGAGCCGACATGTGCAATGGGTAACACTTGCCCATTACCTATGTGAACTGAACTCTTACCAGCATAGGGCTTGGGATTGGTAATGTTCTACAAATGTAGGTCATATGTTTGAACACCCCGAAATCGACACACCAATGTGGATCAAGAGTGAGCTATTGCAAGTTGTCAGCAATGGAGCCTAAGTAAGCAAAATTTTCACATTTAGAGCATATGCGGGTAGTATGTCCCTAAGGGTTGCAGATTTGGCAAGTTACGGGATATAGGGAAGGAGGGACTAGAAAAATTGGGGGTTGCCCAAAAGATTGGCGTCTGCCTGAGTGACCATCGCGAGAAGATTGGTGGGTGCGATATGAGCAACCACCACAATTGTGTCCCCGGGAATGGGCGTGGTAGAGCGACTAAAAGGGGGTAACTTGGATGCGACCAAAGCAACAGGAGAAGCAACTTTGTTTTGAAGATATTCTTCCTGAAGTAACAAGTCATAGACATCATCAAAACTAATGGTGGCGACAAGGTGTTGGGAGGTAAGAAACTCCTTATATTCATGGTCTAGTCTGTCAATAATGTATTTGACAAGATCCATGTTGGAGAGAGGAGAGCCGACGTCTGCGAGCAATTCAACAAGGTGCTTCACATTGAAGAGGTAGTCTGCCATTGAAAGGGCCTCAGTTTTCTTGATACAGCGAACCTGATCGCGTAGTGTCTGGATGTGCGTCCAGGAAATAGCAAAGAGGCACTTGGCGAGGAGGGTCTAGGTGTCAGGAGCAATAAGAGACGCAAGGATGATGAACTGGACCGAGGGCACAATGATGGCTTTAATCAAATCATGGACCAATCGATTGGCACGTGACCAGGATTGATAGGTAGGAGAGGGTGGAGTACTATCAATCAAAGGGGAAGGAGGCTGAATATTGTCATGTTATGCTAGAGATCATGAATGGTAAGGATGTCTAGGAACTTGAGTGGTTTACCAACTGGTTACATCCACCCTTAAGCTAAAGAAACTTAAGTCTAGTCTAATCACTATTAGAACTATTACAAACTGAGTATTTAAAGTTGAACACCCAACCAACTACAACAAGGGTTTGTAGTCGCACCCTCCAACCAACACAAAACAAAGAGTTTAAGGTCAAACTCTCTAACCAACTAAGGATTTAAGTCGAATCCTCCAATAAACAAGAATTTAGGTCGAATCTTTCAACCAACAAAGGATTTAAGGTCAAATCCTCCAACCGACCAAGGATTTAAGGTCAAATCCTTCAACCAACAATAGTTTAAAGCCGAATCTTTTAACCAATAATAATTTAAAGTCAAACTCTTCAACTAACAAGAGTTTAAAGTCAAACTCTTCAACCGACAAGAGTTTAAGGTCAAACTCTTCAACTGACAAGAGTTTAAGGTTGAACTCTTCAACCCACTATTCCAAAAGGAGTACTCACGCGTCTTTAGGTCGAACACACGTCAAACCAACAAAACAAAAATAGAACCAAATCCTTTCAGATCAATCAGAATGTGTTCACCTTGAAGGAGCGTAAAAATCAAACTTTAAGCTTTTGCACCTTCAAGATCTCCTCCCACCGAAGTACGAAAATTCATCGAACCGAGTTTGAGACGTGAGCACCAAAGCCATGATAAGGAGAGTGAAAATTCGTGGGTGAATGGTGTGTAAAAATGATGAATCAGACTCCTATTTATAGATGCAAACTTAACTTAAAATCTGTCTAAAATCGTTATAATAAATTTTTAATTCGTTATAATGTTTTTTACAGTTTTCGTTATATTTAAAAGATTCGTTGTACCGACTTGGTGTTCCAAAAATTTTTTTATAACATTTTAAATATCATTATAACGATTTTCCTACGTGTCAAATCTTAGATTTTTCAAATCTAATCTTAAGGACTAAATCTTTTCAAAAACTTTCCTAAGTATTATTTGAATTTCAAAATTCATTATAACGATTATGAAAATCATTATACCAATTTTTCTAAAATTCCTTAATTTATGGGATTTTCTCTAATGAACTTATTTTCAAAATATTTCCTATGTTTTGGAATATATTCAAAATTCATTATAATGATTTGAAAAATCGTTATATCGAATTTCCTAAATTCCTTAATCTATGGGATTTTCTTTAACGAACTTATTTTCAAAATATTTCCTAAGTTTTGGAACTCAATTAAAATTTGTTATAACAATTTTTCAAATCATTATATCGAATTTCTTAAATGTAGAGTCATGTGATCTAACAAATGAATAGTGAATCGTTATAACGATTTTTCAATCATTATTCCGATTTTCCCTATGTTGATTTTTATGTGTGTAGACTTAGAATTTATATGAGTGACATATACTAGTGTCCAAACCTTTTTAAATGAGTATATGTGCTTGTGTCTCTTCTTCATTGGCTTTAACACTTTCACCTTTAATTCTTCAAAGTTCTTTAGCTTTCTTCATATAATTTCTTCATTCCTTCTTTATGACTTTGTATTTTGGACTTGGTTTCTTCATACTTTCATTTGCTATATGTCAAGTTGTTTGACTTCATCAAAACCTATAGAAGGTGAGTTCTCAATAATCTCTCCATTTTTGATGATGTCAAAACCATACCTTAAACTTAAAGAAAAAACTTAGGCACCTAATACAACACATACCCTTATTATACATACATACATTTTTCTCCCCCTTTTTGACATTCATGAAAAGAGGTGAGTTACAACTTGCTCCCCTATTTGACATACAAGATAATAAGCACTTAAACATTAAAACTCTCCCTCAATGAAAGCTCCCCCTGCATAAAATACTTTGCCTGTCTAAAAACTATGCTTGAAGCAAAATAAGTGTGATATATTTTGAATCAAGTTCATAAGATGTAAAGCCATAAAGACATTCATATAAAAACATTCATCAAAGGATATTGATATGTAAGGATTTTTGTTCTAATTTTGAACATAATTTAAATCCAAAATTCAAATATCCATATAACTCTTCGAAAAATTTGCTAAATTATATCCTTCAACATCCTTAAGCAAAAATCACTCTACATATATATTGACTTATTGAACAATTCCAAAAATCATAGGATCATTATCAATCAGCTTATCTCTATATAGGACTCAAAATCATTCAAAACTATTATCCATAGAATTTCTCTATTTGAAGAGAATATGAAAATATTACATGTAACTTAGAAAACCTCAAAATTAACTAATATAAACATCAAACATTAATATTCATTCATGAATAATTTTCAACTTTAGGTTAAGTATTGAAAACAGTTAGAGATGAATTTCAAATCAAATTTCAAATCGGTAATCTAATTTTGTTCTGGAATTGAGAGATTTCAAATCTAGTTGAAGACAAAAATCTAATTACCAAATTTTCTGATATATAAGGAAATTTTAAGTAATTCTTAAAGTACAACATTCAATCATGATATAGTTATAAATTTATGCTACATCATAATTTATCAAATTGCAAAGTCCCTTTTAATGTTGGTGTATTGTTACACCTTAATGCAAATATTCTTATCTAAGTCTAAGTTCACAATTTTGAACTTTAAGAAATTATAATTTTATTTTTTTCAAGATATAATATTCAACATTCCATGAGATTCAAGAAGATACATATCTTGCTAAATCTACTAAATTCATTTATTCGAACTTCTAATAATTTTAGTGTTTATCAAAATCTATTGTGTGTTTATCCAAAACCATCACAACTATCACTAAACCGAAATTTTAAAATGCAAACTAATGATAAGAGAGTTCATTTAAATAGATTGCTATTTCTTTTTTCAATTCTCACATACTATGAAATTTATTTATAATTTCAATCCTATAACATATTTTTCAAATATGTAACAAAAACATCATTTCCTTAATCATCTAATAACTTTCCACTTAATGAATATGATTCTATATTAGAATTATGCTCATAGTGAAAAAGAAATACAAAACTACAATGAAGTCTACATTAAGGTGATTCATATTTGGACTTATTCTAATTTTTAAATTGTTTAATCATATAGTCAAAGATGATCGCTCCCCCTAAGTGTGAGCCATCTCATCTATTAGATTTTAAACCATGGTAATCATAAGTTATTTATTTATAATTTTAAGATCACTACAACTTTTTCTTATAGTAGCAGCAAGTCAAAATAATAAGAAAAAATATTCATACCTTGCTAGCTTTCCATCCTTCTTTCTTATTCCTATAAGTCATGTAGAAATTAAGGACTTTGGTGCCCACATTTTCTTGGGTCCTTGAGGGTTAGTTTTCAAAATATTGAATTTATTTCCAATAGGTAACCATATTTTCTTTTCATTTCTTTTTAGAAGAAATACATAATCACCATTATAAACTCTTCTAATAAATCCACCACAATATGGAACATCATCAAACTTGTATGATGGTCTATATGCAAGAGTGCACTTATACATATGCTCTCTATTGTATGCAATGTCTCTAGATGCATTTCTTGACAATTGTTTAATTTTATTTTCAGTATGTTATTTTCTTCTTTCAAATCACAGTTAATACAGTCAGTCTTGCTTTTCTGGTCAAGTGTATCTTTACATTCCTTTACTAGTCTACTTATTGTATCATGCAAAGAATTATTTTCCTTTTCAAGTTCAAACATGCATGCAGTATTATTTTTTTTTTCTATCAAAGCTCTATTTTCCTTTCTAAACTTTTCAATTTCAATTAAAATCTCATCATTTTCTTGTTGCAAGTTATCAACACAAGAAGTTTCCTTTTTCAACAATTTCTTTTGTTCTTTGTACTTATCATGCATAGTAAAGTATGCATCTATGAGCTCATCATAATCACAAATATCATTATCAACAATGTTTTGTGAATCAAAGTGTACCTCTTCTTCTTGTGTCATGCACACATTGGCTTAATCTTCCTTTGAGGTATTTGATTTTTCACTGAGATCATTCTGCGTATTCTTCAACATACTCTTATTTTTCTTCCTCTTTTTCTTTAAGTTCTTCCTTCTTCCTTTTGAAGATCGAGGTTTCACTTCCAAGTTTTGTTTAATCTCTTGTTGAGCTCTTGGAATTTCAATTAAGATTTGTGTGTCTTCCTTCTTGACTTCATCTTAATTTTCTGTTACTTTCAATTACTTTTCAATGCTTCTCCAAGCATCATAAGAAGTGCTACACTCAGAAACAAGGTTAAACTTTTCTTCATCCAAGCACAATACATAATATTCAAGGCCATAGCATCTAAGGAAACAATTTTCTTATCATTTTCATTCATTAGCATATATGGCTTGTTTAAACATAGTGCACTATTTTCAACAATATTCCACAAATCAAGATTCACAAATTTAAAAAATATAGTCATTTTTTGTTTCAAAAACTCAAAATTCAAACTATCAAACATGGGTGATTTATTAATATCATGTCCCTCTTGTATTTGAGTGGCCATATTGTTTTTGTAATTATTAGATCAACAAAAACAACCTTACTCTGATACTAATTGTTAGGATCAATCATGGCCCACTAGAGGAGGGTGAATAGTAGTTTTTCAAATTTAAACAAACTTTTATATGAATTAATCTGAAAATACAAAGTAAATGAAATTTGAACAATAAAATTGATACGAAGTTAAATCGGATAACTCTAAATAGAATTGAGTACGAATTTCAAAATAACAAGTTGTGCATATAGTCAATTTAATGCGAAAACAGTAATGAGAATGTAGAAATGAAGTACATAGAGATTTTTAAGTGGTTTACCAACTGGCTACGTCCACCCCCAAGCTAAAGAAGCTTGAGCCTAGTCTAATCATTATTAGAACGATTACAAATTGAGTGTTTAAGGTTAAACATCCAACCAACTACAACAAGGGTTTGTGGTCGCACCCTCCAACTAACACAAAACCAAGAGTTTAAGATCAAACTCTCCAACCAACTAAGGATTTAGGTCAAATCCTCCAACCAACCATGGATGGATTTAGGTCAAATCCTTCAACCAACAAAGGATTTAAGGTTGAATCCTCCAACCAATCAAGGATTTAAGGTCGAATTCTTCAACCAACAAAATTTTAAGGTCGAACCCTTTAACCAACAAGAGTTTAAGGTCAAATTCTTCAACCAACAAGAGTTTAAAGTCAAACTCTTCAACCAACAAGAGTTTAAAGTCAAACTCTTCAATCGACAAGAGTTTAAGGTCAAACTCTTCAACCCACTACTCCAAAAGGAGTACTCATGTGTCTTTAGGTCGAACACACATCAAACCAACAAAACAAAAATAGAACCAAACCCTTTCAGATCAATCAAAATGTGTTCACTTCGAAGGAGCACAGAAATCAAACATTAAACTTTTGTACCTTTAAAATCTCCTCCCACCGAAACACGAAAATTTGTCAAACCGAGTCCGAGACATGAGCACCAAAGCAGTGAGAAGAAGAGTGAAAATTCGTGAGTGAATGGTGAGTAAAAATGATGAATCAGACTCCTATTTATAGATGCAAACTTAACTTAAAACTTATCCAAAATTGTTATAAATTCGTTATAACGTTTTTACATTTTTTATTATATTTAAAAGATTCTTTGTACTGACCTAGTGTTCCAAAAAATTCGTTATAACGTTTTAAATATCACTATAATGATTTTCTTATGTGTCAAATCTTAGATTTTTAAAATCTAATCTTAAGGACTAAATCTTTTCAAAATGTTTCCTAATAAGTGAAATTCAAAATTCATTATAACAATTTGAGAATCGTTATACCGATTTTGCTTGATTATCTAAAATTACGAATTTTCCGTGATTGAATTTCTAAGTAAATATCTTTTCAAAAACTTTCTTGAGTATTATTTGAATTTCAAAATTTGTTATAACGATTATGAAAATCGTTATACTGATTTTGCTTGATTATCTAAAATTACGGATTTTCCTTGTTTGAATTTCTAAGTAAATATCTTTTCAAAAACTTTCGTAAGTATTATATGAATTTCAAAATTTGTTACAACGATTTTGAAAATCATTATATCGATTTTTCTAAAACTCCTTAATTTACGGAATTTTCTCTAACAGACATATTTTCAAAATATTTCCTATGTTTTGAAACATATTCAAAATTCATTATAACAATTTTATCGAATTTCCTAAATTCCTTAATCTACGGGATTTTCTCTAACAGACTTATTTTCAAAATATTTCCTAAGTTTTGGAACTCAATCAAAATTCGTTATAACGATTTTTTATGTCAAGTTATTTGACATCATTAAAATTGATAGAGATCGATAAAGAGTAAGTTGTCAAAAGTGTCAACCGTCATGATGTATCAAATGAGAATCTGATACCAAGTTACAGTGGACAATAATGTATACAACTTAAACCTCACAACCAGATAGTATTCACTATTAATAGAGAAAGTACATATACACGAAGAGTCACAATAGTGAATGTGACCAATAAATACAACCTAAAGAAAGCAAACCACATACAGGGTACATTCATAGAATCATTATTCTCACACACACACATGAGAGTAGGGAAAAGCCTTGGCAACGGTGATATATACCATTACACTTTGGAGGCGCACCATTGGGAACAACTACAACGTACGGTACAGAGGCCAGCGCCTTCATTCCGTGCTGGTCCAGACATTCCAGGGACATTGAGAATAAGAAATTAGCCAGCAAAGGGATCTGATGCGAGAGTGGATCTGGCCGGTGCAGGTACTGCCTCCATGCCGTCGACGGCGTTCTTCCTCGCAGAATAACTTGAGCACTTGATTACGTCGCAACCTGAGGTGGAGGACTCAAGCTTCCCGCTGCCGCCACATCGTCCATGGTGCAGAGTGGACTTGTTGGAATGCGTGGTGATGGCCTTGATGGCTTTGGCGGACTTGGTGAGCAGCCACTCCACCGTCTTGCTCGCCTTGTCCAACCCGAGAACATCATGTAGGTCAAAGAATTTTCTGGCCACGTCAACTGAGAGCCTTATACGCCGTTCCCTCTTGCCTTGCGCTGTCGCTATCTTGCTGTGACGGTCCTTTCGGTTGGTTCTTTTACGGACTACCGTCTTGCTTGGTGCCACGGCGGCGGCGGCCGTCGCCGCCGCTCCTGAAGACACCTTTTTGTCTCTAGTCGAAGGTTCCGACTCCGAGGGATGCGGTGGCGGCTGCGACTGTGTCACTGAGGTGGAACCCTTTTTGTCGGCAGACGCAATGTGCGGCGCGAGGAGCAGATCCTCGAGTCCATCG
>JAMKPZ010003299.1:0-42288 GCA_024699675.1 Amphibolis antarctica
CCCTAGAATTTTTTTAGAATGATATCAAATTTTTTTGAGAAAATCATGGAATTATTCACTAAACCACTTGTTCCCACATGTCTCAACAAAATGGTGCTACCAAGCAAAAAATCATCTTTTAAATGTTGCTCGCACCCTTATAATTGAAATGCAAGTTCTTAAAAATTTATGATCTAATGCTATACTTACTTTCTCGTACCTATTGTTCAACAATCAAACAATCGAGAAAAGGAGCATCTCCAAGAAGGTTTGGGGATTGAAATCAACTACAAGAAATTTCAAGCAAGTAGCATGTCGGGGATTTTGAGTGAGATGTCCATCTTGGATCAATTGCCACTAGTTCTCTTGGAGCTACTTGAACAAATATGCCTAATGCCAAGCTTTGGATGTGGGCAATGAAGGATGGGATAGCCTCAACTCCAAGGGCTAGGTTGTTGGGAAGTGCTTGAAGCCTTATGTAAATCACACTTCCCACTCAATTAATAGAAGATTGAATTTGCATAGACAACAACAAATCTCAAATATTCTCTCCTAGGTCTAATAGGCAATAACCTCAAACATTCTCTCTTAGGTCTAGTAGGCAATAATCTCAAACATTCTAGATTCTAGACAACCTAGAAGCTAATAGATGATGATAAATGATCGACCTAACAAAACAAAAGCCAAACTAAAGATGGTAGAGAGAATATTTTTATAACGTTATCTAGAATCTGATGTCCAAAGGCAAGAAGGTGGCAATCGTTGATTTAAGGGTGGTTTAGAGTAAGTCTTTGTAGAGAGATTACCTCATCTACCACGTAATAGATGCAATTAAAGGGTATTTATGCTGGTCATCATGGCTATAGGTGGTATTTAACAACTAACCAATCACCAAAAAGCATGTAGCAAATGGTTATTGAAAGGTATATCTGTATAAAACTAGTTCTTTTTTGAAAAAATTAAGTAAAATAGACTGCAAGGGTAGCATATCAAAACTAAAAATGGAAGTGAAGAACGGGAATTTCAATGCAAATGTGTAACCTTGACAACTGAGAGAACAAGAGTGGCATGCCTTGCTTGCCATTCGTTAAGATCCTGCCGAATGTTGGATACCAGTGGGACGTCAGTTACATCTGGTTCGTCTGCACGTTGGAAACGCATGCATTGCACTTAAACAAGCATAAAATTTGAAAGAATGAAAGGTTGAAATAAAGATGGAATTCAAAACGATCAGTGCTTGTAGCCTGCAGCAATAGCGCACGCCACTGATTAACAAATAAAATGCATTAGTAAACACTGCAAACGAAGTGCTAGGTTGTGGCCCAAGCAGCATATAAAGTACTAATTCACCTGCATCATCACGGGAGACTGGGGAGAAGACAGGAAATTCAAAGTAGAAAGACAAAAACAGGAAAAGTAAAACCTTGCATGGGGAAATCCCTGAAGGTGCTTATGGTGATCCCCTTGACAAAGTCCCTCAATTCCTCTGTGACCCCGAACGTCTCCAAATCCACCGCCGACACCGCCGCATCCTGCTGCTGGTCCGACCCCTTCAAGGCCTCAATCGTGCTGGGAATGTGGATGTCGATCTCCCCTGCGAGGGTCTTGATCTGATCGGCCCTCCTGGAAGCCTCGGTCCTGATGAGCGTGGAGGCTTCTGCTGCGAGATCCTTGGACTTCTTGGCCGTCTCGGAGACGAAGCCCTGGGAGAACCTGGCAGCCTCCTTGGTCAACTCCTGGGACCTCTTCGCCGCCTCCACGGAGATCGCCTGTGACCTCTTCGCCGCCTCCTCGGCGAACACGCGCGCTTTGCTCCACAGATCCATCCTCTTCTGCGGCGACAGATAAGACTTTTTAGGCTTTTAGGCCGATCTCGACATGTCTTCTGGACATGCGGAAGAGGAAGATGTGCAGGCAGGGTGACGGGTGTGTCCCAATAGAATATGAGTGCTTAAAAAAAACAAATCTTACTGTTCTTGTAATTAATAATTACTTTTAAGAGAATTTATATATTGAAAATTAAAAAATTGAAAATAAAAATAATAATAATTAATTTTTAGTCGTTTGCGTATATTAGAAATTTAAAAAACATTTCTGATGATACAAAAAATTATTTTTTCCATTTACTCTCTTTTTTTTCCTCGAAAATTTTCACCAAATTGTCGTACTCACGTTTACAACTGACCATCAAATTTTGTGTTTGTGACCACCAAAGTCACTCGTTCACCTTTACCTTTGCCGCTCATCTGCCTTCACATTCCCCATTCACCTTTGTCGCTTGTTTACCTTCATCGCTCCTCTATTATAGCTAACTGTTTACCGTAAAAGTTCGTCTATCGTAGACACTTTTCATAAGGTAAAAAATTATAAAAATCGAATGAAAAATTTATTTTACATATTGAATACCACGAAAATCACTCTCTACCTTCACAATCGAATAATTGAATATTTAATTTCAAATATTTGAACTTATTTAAAAAAAATATTAACCATATAGTTGAAATTTATATGAAAATTTTCTTTAATTTCTTATTCATGCACAAACAAGTAAAGTGAAAATGTAAATTTTCTAAATTATTTATTAGATGCACAAGCAACCTTTCTAAATTTTCTTTTTCCTAAATTTCATTTTCCTTTACTTTTTCTTTTCCAAAATTTCATTTTCTTTAATTTACAAGATGTACAAACAGGCCCTTATAGTCATAATGATATAGAAGTTTTCTAATACAATTTTTTCATATATTTTTATCATAACATTCAATCACATTAACATTAAAAAATATAATTTCACCATTCTACACATTTTATTTAAATATTAAAATAAATACAAATCATTACAGTCTCGTCAAAGTAACCTAAAAATCAATGTATCTTTTTTTATTTGATAAATACAACTCCGAGGATTACTTTTTTCCACTTCTAAAGTTAAAAAACTCATACCAAACACAACCTAAGTTAAGGGTGGTGAGAACTTAACACTGATAGAATAGCAATCCGGTAAGGATAACAACTTTAAGATAATTGAATTGTATAAGTGAAAAGAACTAATTTGATTAATTACTAATGACAAAATATACAAGATATATATACAACACATAAATGGATAAACAAATTCAAAATTGTTCAGGTCCATCTATCCAACACTCCTCTGCAAGCTGAAAGAATTTGTTCACCTACAACCAAAAGATTGAAGAGAAAGAAGAGCTACAATGGTGACCACTCCGTAACTCCAAGAAAAGGATAAACATATGTTCAATGGAGAATTGCTCAAACTCCAACCCACGATATAACTAGTCTAAAAAGTTGTCCCATCCATTCTATCGAGGAATATTTATAAGTACACAATTGAGGCTGTCGTAATCTAGATGATAGATAATAACTACAATCCAAAACATAATTGTTGTACAATTTATTTTACTAATGACATTCCTCTGATTTGTGACAAAATTGAGGAGAATTGAATTAAAGGAAATTTAATTTTATCTAACTTAGGTATTTATGTGAATCTTTCCTGACAAAATTCAATTCTTTCGCGGAATTGGATGGAAGTCATTTAAAAGGTTGGTTCAGAATTCAATTCTGACATTTTCCTTGTGAATTAAATGAAATCTCTCTACTTGCCCTCTTTTATGGGACATCCTATAATTTTTGAATCTCTCCAAAAGTTAATAGTTAAATTTTAAAATATATTTATTTTTTATTTTTTTTAAAAAATAAAAAATAAATTTAATTTAATTTAATTCTGTCACATGTACAAACACTAAAATTTTGAATTCTATTCAATTCTATGATGTGCACAAGCACCTCTTCATTGAATTTAATTTTATTCAATTCAATTTTGACTAAAAAATGAATTCTTAACAATTCATTTTCATCTAATTCTGTATACACAAATGGACCCTTTTGCACACGAAATTAGACAAAAATGAATGAATGGGAATTCATTTCAGTAACAAAATTGAATTGAATAGAAATAAATTTCAACACAAAGTGTTTATGCACCTCTCAGAATTAAACAGAATTATGAATATTCATGTTTGTGCATATGTTGGAATTGAATAGAATTGAATTAAATAATTATTATTTTATGTAATTTAAATAATATTATTATAATATAAAATAAATATAAAAATAAGAATTTTAAAGGAAAATAACATTAAAAAATTAATAAATATTAGAATATTTATTTTAAATTATTAAATACTTTTCAAAAATATAATTTATGTAATGAAGTGTATAAACAAAGTGCATAACACACAAAAAAATGTCCACAGCTAAATAAAGTACATAAAATAAACATATTTTTGTCTGAAATAATGTATAAGTATTTTTACAATTGAAGATCACATATTTCTATTTGTCTACATCATTGTCATTATTTCTTCACATATTTTATCTACAATGTCATTCCTCAAAGCTTAACTTAATTCAACATCATAACTCTCAGACTTATTAATATCATATCAAGTTAAATCAACATTACTTCTTATGTCATCAATCTAGTGTTAATCTAGTATTTTCAGTCATAGGTTCTCAAATCTGATTCAATATTGATGCAAACACAATCATCCGATACTAAAAATGAAAAAAAAAAATCATGTTGGAACTATTGTCGAAAGGAACAAGATATGAATCAATGAAAAAAATCAAATCAATGCTAAACATTCTCATATCTAAAGCAATACCATGTTGGAAGCTTGAAAAGAATGAGATTGGAAGAGAAAAACACACCTTCACATGTTGGTAAAAGAGAGGAAGAGAGAGGAGTGCATCAAGAGGGCTACCATAAGAGAGAGCGCGACAGAGGGCAAGAGTGGCCGCCGAGGTGCTGTCGATGCACGAGGGAGCTTGACAGCTACGATGACGATCAAGAGGGTGCAGAGGCAAAAGGGATTTTCGCACGAATCTCATCTCTTGTGTCAGGGTTTCATTTCCGCCTCTTAACACTGCGTGAACAATGCGATAGAAATGAAAGGAAATGAATTCCAACATGCATAAACATCAACATTTAAAAAATAAATTCATTTCATTTCCTTTCCATCCAATTTCAGGTAACACATTAAGATTATTTGTCATCCTTGGCAAAGATCTCAAGCCATCATTTGTAAATCGTCTTATCAGGCTCCCATGTTGCTTTAAATCTACTTAACCTTGCCAATAGATTAATATTTTTGTCTTTACACGTGCATGCCTCTTCACCAACCAACAGTCCAATATTTTATAAGGTTTTCACAATTCGTTGGTTCTAAAATTTGATTTTGAAAGTGTCATCTTGTTCTCAATTTTCTACTTAAGGAGCGAAATTGATCAAAAGTAAATTAACAAGAATTTATTTCTTGAACGGAATTGAATTGCAGATGGAAATAAATACAGTGCAAAAATATTTATACACCTTTTAGAATTGAACGAAATTAGAAATTCTTGCGGTCAGAAGAAAGCAAGCAAGGAAACTCAAACTAGCTGAATTCCAAACAATTCATATCCTATGAACCCAAACTTCATTTCTATTTTAAACTAAAAAGTGAATAATGTTAACAAAAATGAATTAAATTCAATTTCATCGATACAACACAAGTGATCCATAAAAATTAAGTTCATTTTAATTCAATTCTCATGAATTTCAAGTACACAAACAAGGGCAAAGAGTGAAACATGAAATACAAGGTGAATTTTGGCTCCTTTCGGCAACTACAATCTATAGGCTACTCTATTGATCCTTCCATTCACTTGAAATGGTCGGTAGTACTTTGGTGCTAGCTTTTGGTTGACTCGAGAAGCAATTATTTGCTATTGATATGGATGAAACCATAAAAAGACCCAAGCTCCTACAGAGAACTCTCGATTTATATGAGCTTGATCTGCAGATTTCTTCATCCTATTGTGAGCTCTCATAGTAGCTAATCTCATTATTTCAAGTGTTCCTCTACAAAAGTGACTCTACACGTTTTGGGTTCATAACTCACTATCTCTAGAGGTGGCTATCCATAAACAACTTCGAATGGCACCATTCTTGTTGAGTGGTGGAAGCTAGTATTGTAATAGTATTTTTCCTAAGGAATCCATGAGCTCTATTCTTTAAGTTTGTTCGCACAAAAATTGCTGAGATATTGCTCCAATCAGTGGTTCACCACCTCTGTCTATCCGTCAGATTAGGGGTAGTAAGCTACGCTGAAGTGAAGTTTAGTACCCACTTGCTCAAGTAATTCCCCCCACAATTGGTTGAGAAAAATGGGATCTCGATTTGATATGATGGAGATTGGAAATACATGAAGTTGGATCACCTGCAAAACAAAAATTTGAGCAATTGAGTAGGCATTCCATAAGTCCATTGAGATTTCCTCCCAAATTTTCTATGTTATGGGAAAGGATTGAAGAAGACCAACTGGATGAAGAATTTTTGTCTTCATTCTCTAAAAATCATCGCACTCACATATGTACTATCATATGCCACCTTTCATCCCCTTCCATTTGAAGAGTCAATGCGAAAGGTCTGTTCGTATCTCCTATGTCTTGCTGTCAATGAGTCATGAAATTCCACTAGAAGTTTCTATTTCAGCAGCATTGATCGCCTCCCTAATGATCAATCATCCCTGATTGTAGAGTACCCCTCCATGCTCTATGAACACTTCCATGTCTAATTGCTACTCTTTGCATCACTTCCTCAACTCCTGAACATAAGGTTCTATTTCATAACTCTCTCTCACTTCCTGAACCTAATTCTTCTCCAAGATTGTTGTCATTGCACATTTGATGTTCCCTTCTTCTCGACATGATAGTGTGTCTACTGCTACATTACTTCGGTCACGTTTATATTCAATAGAGAAATCATAACCCATAAGCTTCCTAACACATCTTTACTACTTAG
Source organism: Amphibolis antarctica (assembly GCA_024699675.1). Classification (NCBI taxonomy): domain Eukaryota; kingdom Viridiplantae; phylum Streptophyta; class Magnoliopsida; order Alismatales; family Cymodoceaceae; genus Amphibolis; species Amphibolis antarctica. Next base: position 6,845 of record JAMKPZ010003299.1, read on the forward strand.
GTGTGTGAATGCACTGTTCACAAAGATGTTATGAACTCCTCTGGTCGATGTAGACTACAAACTTTTTCCCCAACAAATATGGCCTCCATTTCTGAATAACAACAAACAGAATGACCAACATTTCTCTTTCATAAGTGGATAATCCCTTCTCTTGTTCCTTCAAAGCCCAACTAAGGTAAGTGAGTGATGATCTTGCATTAAGACTACCACCAAACCCTCCTCTGATGCATTTGTCTCTATTACAAAGATCTTCTTGAAGTCCAGCAAGGCAAGGATCGAAACATTTGTTAAGGCATTTTTCAGCTCTTGGAATGCTTGTTAATTGCTCGAGTTCTTTCCATTGAAACATGTTCTTGCCTTGCAATTTTGTTAATGAAACTACAATTACTCCAATTGGGTATAAACTATCAGTAGTATAAAGCAAGTCCCAAGAAATCCCTTAATACTTTAACTTGAGTTGGGTTGGGCCATCTTTTCGTGCTAAGCACCTTCTCTTTTTGCGACTAGACATGTCCATTCCCAACAAAATACCCCAAATAGTCAATTTCAGTAACTCCAAAGCAGCACTTACTTCTCTTAGCCAAAAATTGATAGTCTTGTAGAATCTATATATAGCACTTGCTAAACATGCTAAAAGTGTGCTTCCATTGAAGGTTTAAAAATTAAAATATGGTCAAAAATAACAAGGATTGTTTGTTGCAAATAAAGTCAACAAATTTTATTCATCACATACTGCAAAGTGGAAGGGGCATTTCTAGGGCAAAGGGCATAACTGTAAATTCATAGTGGCCCCCCGTGTGTATGGAAGGTTGTCTTTCCTATATCTTCTAAATGGACTCGTATCTAATGATACCCAAACCGTAAATCTAGCTTAGAGAGATATTTTGCCATGGCCAACTCATCTAATAATTCTTCCACAACCGATATTGGGAATATATCTTTTATAATACTCTGGTTCAATTCTCTATAATCTATGCAAAACCTCCACGTGACATCCTTTTTCCGGTCAAGTAAAATCAGGCCGAGTGTGAGCTATTACTAGGCCTAATGACCTTTATCTTTAAAAACTCATCGACCTATTTTTTGATCTCATGCTTTTGAACATATAGGTATTAATAAGGGAGAATGGAAATGGCCTTGACTCCTCTTTAAGAGGTATCCTATGGTCCTCACACTAAGGTGGCAACTCTTTTGGTTACCTGAACATACTATTGTTTGTTGCTGGAGATCTTTTAATTCCTCAGGGATTTCCTTATCTGTTTCCTCGTCGTCTCCCCCATCACAATTAACTGCAAAGATGGCTCCCTTGTCATGCACCTTCCCCCAAGCCTTCTGAATTTTTGTTGTTGATACTTCTTACACTACAGGTGTCCTCAATCCTCCAAGTCAAATGATTTTGTCCTCATCTGAATATTGCATTATTTTCATTCAAAATCACAACTAAATACCTTAGTTGATTTCAGCCACTAAGCTCCTAATATCAAATCATATCATATAACCCAACTTTCATTAACTTGGTGTCCAGATTAACGGTGTAACTTTGACTCTCAAGAATCATCACAATGGTGACTCCTTTAGCATGTAACCCCCCACCACCTTAACTTTTGCTTTCTTCCAAGTGACTCCTTTAGCATCTGGTAGAACCAAGCATGGGTTGATGAAGTTGTGTGTTCCACCACTGTCAACCATCACCAGCACTTGTTCTTCGTCAACTTTTCCCCAAAACTTCATCTTTTAAGGCCCTTCCCCTCACTGTGTGAATCAAGACCTGAATTCTAGATCTCTGGATCATCGTCTTCTACCTTAGGCTGATTAGTTTCTTCCTAGCTCTATTCTTTATTGTTTTCTTGAATTAAGAACAAAGTGTGATTTTTACATTAGTGTCTGTTGGTCCATTTCTCATCACAATGGTGATAAAGCTACTCCTTTCTTTCGTTTGATCTACTGTTAAATATCTTTTCGTCAGGGGTCTGTTAATCGTGAAGTTCTTTTCAGCACTTATTGCTTCTTCCTTGTTCCTGTCTCTTCTCTCGGCAGCAAATCCTTCACCTTCCTTCTTTAATATTACTCAATATCTATTCCACTTTTCTTCCTGCACCCTAGCAATCCTCATAGCTGTCATTAAGGTTGTCAGCTCCACTGTTTGGACCTTGGCTCTTATCTCCTCACACAAGCCACTTACAAAGATGATAGTAGCATCAACGTCTACAAGGCAACGTATTTGGTTCAATACTCATCCAAAACGATTCTAGAAATCTCAAACACTAGACGTTTGTCGCGGTTTGAATAGCTTCGCTAGGGACTGCTCAAGGTCCTCCATTTTAAACCTATTTTTTCCCTCCATGTGGAGTTGCGGTAAATCCTCCATGGTACTTGATGCAGCACCAAAGATTTTCCATATCACATCACTTGCTTGTGGTCTTTGACAACTTTGAATATTCAACATTTGAGGATGGATTTATTTTCAGATCTTTCAAACGGCTTCATAATTGACACTTTTCCATTATTTTTTATGCTGCTCTACCATTCCTAAGGGTTGTAACTAACCATAAGGATTTAAACATTAGATGTTCATAAATATATGGTGCGAATTTTACTTAAATTAAATAAATATTGATCCTTCATCTAAACGTTTTAAAATTCATCAATTTTTGTAAAATTTCAAGTATTAATTTTTCAATCAGAAATTCTTAACAAAATAACTCAAATTAAGTTATTATTTTAGTACATAATATATTTTATATTATATTTTTAATTTTAAGAAAATTAAAAATAGAAAATATTATAATGTGGGCACCTTTCAAAAAAAAATTATTTTTTTAGTAAACCCTAAACTCATACCTAGCAAAAATAAATAGACCCTACACCCATACTGGTGATCAATGCACGGTCGTCTTTTTTCTTGACCAATAATAATAGGGTTAGGAATAATGCCGATGATACAAACCCTAACCAATAATGCCGATTCAGCTGTATTTAAGATGGTCTAATTTCAGGAGTACTAGAGTACATTGATATATTGAGGTTACGTCTATAATAAGTTTAATCCCACATTGGTAATATTGTATTGGCCAGAGTAATTACTTTTTACAAATGAATTACTCTTACTTCCACCTGTTCCTTTTTTCTCGCACATCGAATTGCGGATTTTCGAGTTGCACCCCAACCACTACCATTGATGAAACCATCTTCAAATGAAAATATCAAGGCATATTGATGTTATGTGCTTGAATGACGAAAATAAGATGAGTTCACTGGTATTTACCATTTTGAGAACGTCGACACGGGTAAGAACCAAGAATGATTATTCCCTGATAACCTGAAAATTTCTTGAATGTGATGATCCATCCGTTCACAACTGTTTCTTGTAGATGTGATGAGATCAAAACAAGGTACAATGGCCTCAACCCCCTTCTAGTCGATCGTTTATGTACAAAACAAAATGAACGTACACCACGACTGCATGCATGTCCATTTTGTTTCCGCCAAAAAAAAAAAGTGTGTGTGTGGGGTGGGGGGGCTTCTTCGAACGAAAACCGGGAAGAATCTAATGCTTATGCACTTAATCCAATCGGATGCTTAATTTTTCCCCGAGTCTATTGCGGCCTGAACAAACTCCTCGCACGTGGAAAAGCGCCCAGAGATGACTGCTCTCAGTGCACCCATGACGTCGAATGCTTCCCGCAGATCCACTGCGGTGGTCATGTCCTCAAGCCAAGATAGCAGCTCCCTGGACAGCCCCAACATCTCCTTCATGTTCACCAGCCTTTCTCTCATCAAAACTTCCCACCTTTCTAGACCGGCATCGCCGCTGCTACCTCCTTTGTCACCGTCCACGTCTTCCTTCGGGGTCCTGCCACTGGATGATGATCTGCTGACCTTGAAGAATCGCTGCAGCTGCTCGATTAGGCCAGTATAGACAAGCATTGACTGAATGATCGGATATACATTGCCCCTATCTGTTGTGGGCTGTGCTGGAGCCCCACATCTCTCCCCCGACTCAGATGAGAGCCGAAGCGTGGAACGCCCATGGATGTGCTGCATGTACGCATGGTGTATGCCACGCTGCAAGAAGAGAGACATATGCCGACACCACTCGTCATAGGATTCAGATAGAAGGGAGTTCACCATCATAAACTGCACGGTGTCATCACACCCAGGCCGACCAACGGAAAGGGAGGAAGAGGATTTCGCTGACGGCTCCGGTAGCGCAGTTGAGGACGACAGGTACGATGACACACTCTTGGAAATTGACCGCCGTTGCTGACCAGCACTTCCCTGGTCAAGTATGTGGCACGCCATCTGGATCATAAATGGTACAAGGCGTGAATTGCTCTCCTTTCCTCCTCCTTTGCTGTCGGTACTGAAAGAAGCCCCAGTTGCGAACCTCGCCAGCATCTGCAAAAGACGAAAGAAATGACTATATGAAAGAAAGAACTCCCCACAAAACTCACGTTAAGAAAATGCAATGACGTGACAATTAGAAAGAAAGAGAACTTGCAGGAACCATACAGAATATCCACTTTCTTTTGCAATCAGAGGATGAAAGCAGCTATCATAAATTTTATTTATCTTTTGCATAAGAAAAAGTGATTACCAGAACAATATCATAAGTAACCAATCGGAGACGGCTCCCATCTGCCCGTCCAAGGGAATTCAGGTTGTCCCAATACTGGTCAACACATCGGATGTACTGTGAGAGAGGAACAGATGGCCCCCTTAATGGAAATATAGAGTTGCACAGTGTTTCATTGTTCCTCAGTGTTGCTCCCTCCCACTCCTTTTTCGGATTTTTCAATGCTGCATCAGCACGTTTGGCTTCCTGATGGCACTGGAAGTGTATGACATTAAAATGACTGACCGTCGTGTACACACAGTCCCCCCGAGAAATTCCTGTGGAACCTGCAACAAGATTTATGCGTTTGCTGAAAGAATAAACACCAAGCATATCGCTAGGCCTAAGTGTATAGCCCTCTCGGCAAACCATGCAAGCAAGCCCATCCATCTCCTCCTCTACATCTTCTAAACCTTCAATGGCAGGCGGTGCTACAATTATTCGCTCGCCACCATCTGAAGCCAACTCTTGTCGCATTCCAAGGCCCTACATTAGCAAATTACCAAAGCAATTTAAACAACCTACTACAAAGACCGAAGCTTTTGCATTTTGATTTAAAAACAACATACACTGAAAAACACTTGACTTTATGTATAACAGTGGCATCCATGATTTTGAGTGAATTTTTTGTGTTCTTTTAGTTGAGTTTTGCATTAATCAACATGACAGAGGTCAGATTTTTCAAATTTTTCCATAGATTCAGTGCACATTATTGTCCTATATGTCCACCTATGTTTCACCAATATCCAACATAAATCCTACTTTCTGAGGAAAAAAAATCAATACAGAACAAAACAAAAAAAGTTCTATTCAGAATGTTAAATATCATAGATAAGATGATCACTTGAGATTCTAACACAGATATGTCTGTGTGGCCCATTATTTATCGGTGGTGTTATTTAACATGTTCCTTTCACTGAAATCTGTCATCACATTTACGAAGAATGTGCATGGTAAATCCTCGCTAAAATATTGAAGCAAATACCTGAAGTAATTCCTCCCTTTTTCTTAAAGCCCGCTGCCGCATCTCATTCCTTGTTGCATGTCTCAATTTGAGCACCTTCTCTCCTAGGAATCCATCTCCATTATTTTCCTTGTCAGAAAGTGCATCCAACAGATTCTCAGCTCTTGCACCTATCCCACTTTCGCCAGAAACACCCTCCAGTGCATGAAGAAGAGGTAAGATTTCCCCTTCATCAATGCATTTTTGAGTGGCCAAATGCCCCCTTGACAATCCCCTCAACATAGAGAGTATGAGTGGAACTGATGGTAAGGACAATGCTTTTTGCCATTCTACACTGGTTTTAAATCCTGCCTGTCCCATGAACATAAAGCATTCTCTCAAATGACTTACTGCAACTTCAACGATACCCCTTTCTAAAATGATATCCTTAAGTCTCTCACCACAGGAACTTGTATTAAGTGACTCTGATACTCTGACAAAGTTCTCCACTTCTGACTTCTGCTTTCCAGCTTTCTGAACTAAGGCATCATCCCTAGGATTATCCTGGTATTTCTTCTGCAGTAGGTCATACCCAGCCCAGTCATGCAAATAAGGATCGAAGTGCTGAATAAGAGCCTTCATTGCAGCTGGTTCTCCATAGGTTAAGTAAGGCAAGATCCTCGTTACCATTTCATTGTTCCTCTGCTGCTTGTTAGACTTCTTGGGACCTGAAGAATGGCATAATCTATCTAAGAACATGAGGACAATTTTTTTAGCCTGATCACAAGCACCAGTTTCTTCATTGCCAACTGTAAGTACACTTTGAGTGATGCCAACGTCATTCTCATTGGCTTCCATTGTGAGACTCTCAACAATTAGAAGGATGCCTTCTGCTGGTTCCATGGCATCTACAGAAAATGCATGTCTTGCTGTCTCAAGAAGCATCCCCAGTGCACCAAGTTGCAATAAAGACCGCCTATTTTCACGAATCTTGCAACAATACATGAGAAGATTAAGAACTGAACCCAACTCTTCCTGATTTGTCTTCAGCCCATCATCTCGAAGTTGCTGCCAGTTGAATGGAAGAATTAGTTAACTTGAACCATACGTGAAAACTTTGTTGGAAAAAACTTTTAAAAAATATGAACAGAATCTAAAACTAAAGCTGATCAAATGAAAATCGAAAATAAAGAATACTTTTGTAGATAAAATGATAAATTAATAAATGCAGCAGCTACTTACTATTTCAAAGAAGAAAATATATGCAGTAGGTAATGAAATAACAGAAAAGCATCATGAGATTAACAATTTCGTAGGACCAGGACCCTCTCAACCAAGCCAAGTAAACAAATAGCAAGCTCACCATGAAAATAAAACCAATAATATTTGTATATGATCTTTAGAGAATCAATCTGGTTATTACAATTCATTTTTCTTGTACCTATCATGGATGATTCACTATAGAAATAAGCATCCAAGAAACAAAAGCACACACCTGGATCATATTCAGAATAATTTCTAGGCCTCCAAACTCTCGAACAGCACCTGATATTGCAAATTCCACCTCAGGATCCTGAGATTCCTCCCTTTCTTCATCTAGTTCCTTAATCATTGGCTCAGTGGCCTCACCATCTAATCCCTTTAAAAGACAAAAAAGATATAATTAGTCAGAAGCATGTGCAAACGTTCTAGTAATTGTAATGCAGACACAAACCACACTGTCATGGTGGGCATGCCTGTGACCTTCAAACAATTACAATACATTCATATGTAACCAAACTTATCTGTATCATTTTCAAGAATAAAGTAAGTTTCAATAGTACAGTTATAACAACCTGAAGCCGGTAAGTTATTGTCATTGGAGGGCAATCTCTAGCTGACGTCAATCCACCAGAAGATAGCAAGGCAGCATTAGCGAAAGTATTCTGCATTTGATTTTGGGACTTCTTCCAAACTTGCTCATAAACTTGAGAAATACTCAAATCAAGAGAGATTATATTGCCAGCCACCAGCAACTCCATGCCATAATCATCATCCACAAGGCCTAACAAATCTAACTGATGACAGATCTTATTTTTGACATCACGCATCAGGGGACCAATTTCAGTGCTGGAGTATGGATTCTTGGTCATTGAGCCTCTGATGAACTCTTCCTGTGTGTGAGCTTTGTTAAGAACCAGAAGGTAGACAGGCTCTGGCTTTGATGGGCATATCATATTGCAAAGTTGCTCTAAGATGAACTATACAGAGATTAAAACAACTAATTAGTCATACAGATTTCATAAGATGGAAAATATAAGTTAATCCATGCATACCAGACAAGTCCTCCCTTTTTTCTCCTTCCCATGGATTTGGAGACCAGATATACAAGCTCTAATGAATTGCCTCTTGTTTTCACTGCTCTCAACTAAAAGACTATCTAAAAGGTCTTTCAATAGCCGATTACAATCAATGATCAGCTTTGTCTTCTGAACTATCAAACCTCGAATGACAAGAAGAGACTCCAGTACTTCTGCCAGAAGCTCCTCTCGCATGAATCTAGAAAGGATAGCACAACCCAACAAGATCAAAAATTAAATAATGAATAAGAATATTGGAATAGTTCTACATCAGTAGCATAGAAACTATACCTGAAACTAATATATGATAAATTTATCCACTCAATGCAAATTGATTTTAAATTGAAATTTCATGTAATATTAAAGCAAGCTCATATAAATTCACCTAATCTAAAGATAAAAAAAAGACACTTGTAAACATAAAATAAACCACAAGTAAAGAAAAGTATTAGAATAATTTCACACCCATGGTGTAAGGATTAAACCTAAGACTAATATATGATGGATCTCTCTACTCAATGTCGGTTTGTTTTGAGACACAATTTCACAAAATTGAAAAGAAAATGAGAAATATTGCATACCTGCAACGTATGCTAGGAACCTCAAAGAACTTGCTAAGAAGCTCTACAAGTTTATGAAGGATAAATCCCTGTGATATATCAATATTGAGGCTCATTTCACATGATTCAATATTACTAACTTCTTCTGTTATCAATCTACATATACTAGCTAAGCATCCCCTTGAAGTCAAGAATAAACGTGTAATATCTGAATCTACCATTTTAGAGAATAGTTCAAAATATTCAGCTGCACTTTCACCAACAGCTAAAGTGGCTGGGAGCAATAGCATGAGTAAGCTCAACAACTGAAACCGTCGAAAAGAATTTGGGGGGCATATTGAACTAACAAGTGCAGAGACTTCTGCTCTTATAGATTGTGAACAAGGACTGAGTATCAATTCTGAAATCCAGGAACCAAGCTCGAATGTTGAAAAATCACTCTTGGCTGCTTTCTTGCAACAGACACGCTTCCATGTAATGCCATATTTAAGAGCAAGGTAGTCAGACCTATGTGAACCTTGATGCAGCCTCTGAGATGTAGCTCTAAAAGTTTGAGCTATTTTGTACTTCCTCCTAACAAAATCAAGATATGAGGCCCCCTTCTCCCATTCATAATAGCTCAATAAAGAGATTTCCTGATCTTTTCTGGAAATGTCAGAATTCCTGTCAGATGCCTCGACAACATGATTGTTTCCAATGCTATGGCCACCAAGAGATGAAGAATGCATAGAATCATCGGATTTAGACTGAGAAATAACAGGTTTCCCCACAGCTTGATCTTTCTCAAAAGTGTCGGGCTTTAGAGGTGCACATGCTTGTGACAAAATTCTCAAACAAGGAAGGATAATGTGCTCTGAAATGGATGGGTTTCTTCCACCATGTCTAATAGATGCAAAAAACAGCTGAAAAGCAACACGCAACCTTGCTTCCCAAAATTCATCTACCACTGCACAAACCTCTGAAAGTAACAGTAGTTCTTCACGGGTGGCGAGTGCAATATCCATGGATCGATGGTGCTCAAGGCAATAAATAACCTTTTTTTGTATCAAGCTGTTCAACTTAGAAAGTGCATTTGAATCACCTTCAGTGAAAGCACATAAAACTGACCGTGCCTGAATGCGTGCTGCTTTAGGACCCTGATGTATGTTGTTTCCAAACAATTCTGACAAGATTCCAGAAGCAACAAGCTGCTTCTTACATATTGAATGCTTTGATAATGCCTGTAATAACTCCATACACTGTGTAACAAACGTAGTTGCACAGCCATAGCAATTTTTTGATGACCTAGGTACTGCAAACCTAGTTGAGTTCGATGCTCTACCAGATTTTTTCTCTTCTAAATAACACATCAAAACACGACGAAGCCCTTGCAAGGTTTGCACGCTTTTGCTCACAGAATCAAAAGCTGATTTGCACTTTTCACCATATAGCACCCCAAGAAGAGCAATCTTCCTATTAATCTTGCATGATGGACCTGGCAAGGAAACCATCATCTGTTGGACAGTATCCTTCTGTTGTGAATCTATTTCATGCTCACCTATACTTGACACAAGTTTGAGTAAAGGCTTCTTGAAACCCATGAGTTGCTGATACCGCCTATGTGCATTTTCAGACTCTGATTCAATTGCCAACAACCCCTTCTTCATATCCTCATCATTTTCCATTCTATCAAATAGAAAACTAGGCCTTGCCATGAAATTAAACTCAAAACGGCCATATTTGCTATATCCACATTCATTGCAAAGAAAGGAATCTAAGTTCTCATAATTGATATTGCGGCATTGCCTGCATTGATATGCATTCTCATGGCAATTGCTGCAAATACCATGTTTATCTGTAACAGACCGACTGCAACGAGGGCATTGCAGTGACTCAAGAGAAGATGCCTGGAGATTCTCATAGAATGAATCTAGCTCAATCATGAAATTGCATGCAGTTATAGGAATGGGAAACTCAACTTTTACCTCTGTTTGATTAAAAGCTAAATGGCAGCTTTTTGCACGCTTCCACAGTGGCCAATTGTTTTTCAACTCAGAAAGATCAGAAACAGGTCTATTGTTGTAATACAGATTCAGTAATTTGACAGATTTGGATTTTTTAACATCATGGACATTCATAATCATTGACTGAATTGTGTAACTCCCAGTACATTTCACAATAATGCGGTTGTCTGTAAATTTAGTCTCAAATTTCAATGTTTCAAGCTTCATTCTACTGTAAGGTACCTCTGGACAACTACATGATACACAAGGCTCACTTTCAAGATAGTATCCATCAAATTCAACTAAACTGCTAAGAGTGTTGTAGATACGTGAATTGGGATGATTAGCCAAAATCTCATTCTGAGAATGAAGTGTCTCAAATATGCATCCTATTACATCAGATGTCAAGCATCGAGTAATTAATTCAGTCTCCTCTTGTTTTGCACTGTCACGAACTCTCCCAAGAAACAATGTCAACAGTTCAATAAACTCTACAATGTTCTGACCATACAATGGTAGAAATTTGATCTTCTGCAGTAGAACGGTTAGCAGAGTCTCCTTGAATGACAGTTTGCCATGATGCCATGACCCATAGAGCACACCCTTTGTCTCAATCCGAACACTTGAAGAGTTCCATTCAAGAAGAAACTTGTCAATAAAATGCCCAAGAACGCTTCCACTCTTTAGTGAGAAAATTTCAACAGCCTGCTCCATATCAAGACATTTCTCTATGTTACCCTCATTCCCATCCTCACCCCTCCTCTTCTTCTTTGATTCTACAGAATGTGATCCGGATTTACTAGAACTAGTTCCTGCATCATAACTTTCTGACTTCTGCGTGGAATAGGCCATGTCCTTTCCAGTGTATAAAGCCAAATTCAAAAGTTTAAGAGTCTGAACTACAGTCTCTTCACCAAAACTAAATATTCCTTCCATCATGAACGAGAGCACATCCCCATGCTTTAAACAGTACTTTTGCCAATTCCGAGGCCTCACCCCTGCTATTTCAGCAATAGTAGACAAGCATTTCACTAACTTTACAGACCTCTCATATGGAATAATATCCTGAAATCCACCAGATTTAGCTACAAGTTTGTAAAACTTTTTTACTTCACTTGATAATTGCCAGGAATCTCTAAGACTGTAATAATGGGTTTTGCTTCCACAAAAATGCAAGAAAAGCCTTCTAGCAAATCTCCTAACGAATAGTGTATGTGGATTGCTGAGATAGCTGCAGAGAATGTCCTGAAATCCATCAAGCTTTATATCCTTGCTGGAAGAAACTTTATATTGCTTATCTTTTTCAGTTGACTTATCATGCTTTTCTGGGCGCACCAAACTATACACAAGCCGAAAAGTATTTTCCAGTAAAAGTTTATGGAAGTCCACAAAGAGATCTGAATGGTGAGATTTTACAAAAGAATCAGAAAAGAAGGGAGAGAAATTTCCAGCTGGAAATTCCCTCCTAACTGTCAAAAGAGAACCACAACCTGAATTGGAAGGCAAGGTCTGACCACCTTCAGCATTAACATGTGAGGACTTAAAATGGGGAATGAGTTGCTGCAATATATCCATCAGATAATTGACAAAAAGTTGCTGTCTTAGGTAGGAGCATGCACGAACAAGCTGACGGGTAAACACATCTCTATCACGATCAGCAGAAATGGATGCAGGAACATTGACTGGACATCTATCTTGCATCTCTGTCACAAGTGCTGATTTTACCTGAGAGTTGCTGTCGCCACCAGGCTGATGCCAATTTCGAAGCATTAATGTGAGAAACATGAACACTAATATAGCCACTTCTCCAAAATAAGTACGGTTTCTAACAACAAATGGCTTCTCGAGATTAATCTCATCCAGAAACCATTTGACAAGTTTTTCCAAGTCCAGATTTTCAGGTTCTGCACTATCCATGAAAGGTCCACCTACAGCAGATGACAACCTGTAGAAAAGCTGCATAACAGGGATAGCCCGATCCCCTGAAGATTTATCCATCCATCCTTTTAGCTCTTCAATTAATTCACAAAGCAGAAGAGAATTTACAGCACGTTTTGAGGCAGAAATGGAAACAATCCTATGATCAGCAACAGAAACAGGGAACTCGCCAGTTTCACTTGACTCCAAGACATGGCTTGTTGAGGACGTATTCTGCAAAGTAATATTTGTTGAACCAGGTACTAGATTTGTATCATGTAACTCATGTATAGAAAACTGGATTTCACTGTTGTCACCTCCTACAGTATCAATTTCAATGGGAATAGCTGACATTTGATGATCAATGGAATGGGGAGGAGGCAGACGATCAGAATCCATTATTTCGTAACAAGCCTCACACAGATCAAAATCTGGGCAGACATTACAATGCCACCGCCGCCGAAGTATGGGAACTGTTGAGCAGCCATCGCAACAGTATTGAACTGATGATGTATTGGAATCCTCTTCGATAACAGCCTGTGCATTCCTACCAGCAACACTAGACATATCAGGGCGTAAATGAACCACCGCTGTACTTTCTGAACTTTCATCTATACCCAGCATTTTCTGTTTGGGGAAGGGAACCTGGAGTAATCTAGAAGAAATGGCCAAGCTGATGAAGAGATAATTGAAAGAAACTGTATCAGAAACTGAAAGAAATGGCTCAGCTGAGATGCTAGATTATGTGGAATTAAAAAACAATGTAAAAAAAAATAACCTGCTACAGGTCCGAACAGATTCAAATGGAGCAAAGAGTAGCTTTTTAAAAAGATTGACAGCTGGGACAACAATGTAACCAGATGCACCGGTTCCATGAAATGCTAGGCATTCTGCATAACTATATATCAGCTCAACACAAGGTATGACAATGCTGTTTATAGTCTGTGTATCTGGTTGCTCCAAATCCAAAATTCCCCAAAATATTTGCATCAATCCATCCACTATTTTGGAACCTACCACACAAATAAGAGCAAAAACAATGCACTGATTAAGAATTTATTAATGTGAATAAAAAAACTAGAGCCCTGATTATCAATAATCATCAACTGTACTCTTGCAAAAAAAAATGTAAAAAGTGAATGAAATTTTAAACAAAGAATAAGACCAAAATGATTCCAGGATGCACCTTAGTTATTGTATATTATTGTTGATATGACAATAAATCTGCTTAATTATTGACATATTCTTTCCAGATAAAAGAGAAGCATCAATGAATACATTAGGAAGATAAAATTGTCTTAGGTTAGTATGCCACAAACAATCACTGTCAACAATTAAGCAAGGCCAAAATGTTTCCAGGATGTTACTTAAAAAATAAGCATAATTCTGTCAAGTGATGCCATTTTTTCAATATAAAAGTGAATGATAAAATTGCCTCTTTAGACCACACACTTAAAATTAACTTGTCAATAATTATTATTTTAAAAATTTTATTTTCTACATCTTATAAAAGGAGTAAGAAATAGATGAAGAGGTTGTAACAAGGTATTTAATATCATTGTTGCAATTTCAAAATAAGCTTAGAATAATGATATCCTAATGCATGTACATAACATTAAGCATTCCAAGGGAGTTCACTATTTTTCCAGACATGATAAATGCAACGCAATGCATACCCCATGATTGACTGGAATTTTAATGTGATGTAATTAAATTGTATTACATTGTCAAATTTCAATGTTTAACAATCAAATATAAACTCACTATAAAATTAAATAAAGAATCAATTTTTCCATTTAAACTTATATTTAATCAACTGGGCGATGTCTCACAGTAATTAATTTCCTTTTTTGGAAGAAGTAAGGGATAAAATCTCGTTAATAAGAAATAATCATTCAAAGGAAAAAAAGGGAAAGAGAAACATAAGAAAGGGAAACTAACTACAAATTGCAACAAAATCTCCCAAGCATGCCACTGATAGAAAAATAAATGTTCTGAAGTCACATGATTTCTCCAACAAAGATTGCCTTGTTCCTGGCAACCCATATTCTCCAACAAACAGCATGCCATAATTGGCAAAGACGTTTCTGATTTCTACTCTTTTGGCTTTTCATCACCCCAAGCACAGACAACAAACAGCATTGATTTTTGGAATTTTTTAGATGTTAAAAAATCACAATATTTCCTTTTATTTATACTTTTTACATATTATTCCTATTAAAAAAATTTCCATAGCAAAAGTCATATGCTGCTACATTTCAAATTTTATCATGTTCCAAAAAGAAACCAAATTTTGATCTCATGTTACCCTAGGTATTCATGTGCCTTTCAGTTTCACTTGAAATTATTAATCTACCTTTCCCCGTGTCGCCACCATGCAGTTCATGAAAATAACCTAATAAACAACTTCCATGATGTTCATGAAAGGCATTATCTACTAGAATTCTTCTTGTACTTTTTTGGGGATAGCTGTTGGTTTTACTCATTTGAGCAACCATCTAGGTGCCAAGGTGTGATGAGATGTTAGGTGTTTTAACACTGACCAAATATCAATTTTTTTCTGAACGGTTTTCTTTTACATGTTTAAAATCTCAATTTTTTTTTTAATCATACCTTATTTATGGAATATAATATTTTTCATAAGTATTGTTACTTCCATAACAAAAATTATCTATTGCAAAGAAAAAAAATATTATAAATACTATGTACAGATACCGTGAACTTCCAAAAAAGCAGCCAGATTTGATTTCCTTAGCAATGCGATTTTTGACACCACCCGTGTTTTTGCAATGAACTCTTTAATCACCCAGGCAGTGGCACCACTGCCAGCCACTAGCCTTGAGGACAGCGTAGAACAAGAATCCAGCACTCCTATAAGACACATGGTGTCTTTCACCTGCAGAATAAAATTAATTAAAACAAAAATATGCCAAACACAAAACAAATATCCAATTACTAGATAGGAGTAAAAAATTACATGGTAGTATATCTCTCTTTTAGGGAAAAGAGCCTGAAGAACATGACAAGCAGCAGACTGTAAATATGGTTCCCTGTTATTTTGGAAAATCAACTCTAGTATATTCTTGCATTTCAGTTTGGCAAGATGCACATTTGCCTCCTCAACTTCTAAACACGAGTAAGGTTTGCAGAGGGAATAAAATTTGGATAAAAGTTTAAGAGCATCTGCCAACAACTGCTCCTCAATTGGTGAAGTTTTTGTAGCCCGGCGCATCTTTTTCACCCCTCTGACGCTGGAGCCAGAACCAAGCACATCAGCTTCCATGTCCAAGACAGCATCCATCTTTTCCTTCCAACCAAATTCATCTTTAGGTCGTCCATAAACTTCTAATGAATCTAGCCTAGGTGCTGCTGAACCATTAAATGCCGGGCCAACAGAAAATGTAAACTCCTCATCAGCTAGTAGTGCCTCAGCGGTAGTGAATGGAATATCATACCAGGAACGCATGCCTTCATCCAGCTTAATCACTCTTTGAAAAATCTTTATCTCAGAAGGAATATGGCTAGCTGAAGTGTTGCCAATGTGTAGCCGGATGCCAACCATAACAAATTCGGAATTAGAGTTCACCACAGTTATCTGATATAAGACCATACAAAACATTAATTTGACAAGTAACATAACAATGGCAACCTGCAAATGATAGGACAAAAAAAAGTAAAACCATTAATTTGACAAGTCATACCTTGAATCCCACAGGGTTGGAACTCTCCAGAAAACCATCATCAGACTCCAACTTCTGCTTCATTCCATCAGAGTCACTATTTCTAACAGATTCGCTGGTAAATTTAACACCAGCTGTGATGCAAGTCGTTTTCTCAAAAAAATCAAGTGGAAATTCTGGTTTTGTTGCAGAGTATGCTTTACTGCTAAGAATACCAGCATCAATCTTCTTTGCCCGGCCAGGGCTCACACTTGGTGAAGAATCAAGGCCAACCACCGTATGTGAATAAATTTGCAAGCTCCCATCTTCATGCAAAACAAGGCAATGGGCTTTATCCTTGGACAAAGCTTTATATGCAGCAATTCCAACCAATGGTGATGCTGATGCATGCCTCACATTATGGGCAAACAGCTCATGCAAACCCAAAATTACAGAAAATGCAGTATTTTGTTTTACAGTTGAGAAACAGATGAGGAGCCCACAATCAACAAGCAAATCTTTCCAGTGATGAATAGCAGCTGGCCTAAGATTGCCATTATGCTCACTTTCATACAAAGCAGATATTTCAGTTAGCAACATAGACTTGATATCAAAATGTCCAATGAAGGTCATTCCATCCTGATAGGACAGGAACAATAAACGATATGATGGTGAAAAATGCAATGAATGTCCCTTGGAATGTATAGCTCTCCCGGGTATCTTAACAACTTCTTTCAACAGCTTTGCACCAACATCACCCTTAAGTGACAGTTCTAGCTTATACAAGTTCCCTAGTTCTGACAAAACAAGAAGAAACAACCTACCCATAGGAGCACTAATGAGTGTTGCATCCATAATTGAATCATCTGCAACTGTGAAGTAGTGCAGTGGACTTATATTATCCTGGGAAAGATCATATATCTTGACAAACAAGTTACTCACCACTAGAAGTTGAACCTGAGATCCTGGGACCCAATCCACTCGCCGAATATAGGCACCTTGCAGGGCAAGCTCAATGGCAAGTCGGTCAGTCACTTCACCACGGGAATTAACTGTGAGAACTTGACAATCCTCATAACCAGCAACTAGAAGATAATTTTCCATGATTGGATTAAATATAATGTGAACTATTTCAAAACGCACAATATTCTTTGACAAAGGCTTGATGGTGGATTTATCAGCTGTGACAGGTACAACAGTAGATTGTCCAATCACCTGGGCTACATCAAAGATGGCAACCTTATCCCCTTCCCCCACAGCAAGTCTACCTCTGCTGCTGATACTAAGGACAGACTTCATGAGAGATCCACTATTTAGATGGCCTTTAAGCTCCCTGGAATTTGAATAGTCTGCCCTAATCTTGAGATCAAATGAACCATTTTTATAAGCCTTCTTTAGCTGAAACATATCGGTACTAACTGAAAGCACCTTATCACCTTGCAATGACACCTTCTTATCCTTGAAGATATTTGAGTCTTGTCTTTTAATGACTATGGGAAGTAACTTATCACAGACGCGTATAACCTGACCCTCTATAGAAAGATCTTCAAGAAGAGTGGAAATACCATCTTTCGTTTCCTTGGGCATGCTAAACTTGAATGAGTTATCAACATCTGCATATACATCATCATCCAAATCAGAATCACTGTAGGGTGTATGATCACCATCTTCTAAAAAGGGCAAAAATGGTTGTGAAGTACTGGGTGCATGAACTGGTGCACCACTGCTGCTGCCACCTGTGTACTTGCGAGGTTTTAAACACTGACAACTGCTTCCCCTGACACCACCTGCACCACAATCACAGAAGAAACGACTGGAACGAGAATAAACTACACGGTGCCCACGATGGCAAACTTTGGCACATATAGAGCAGCACCCCTTAGAAACAGTAAGATCACATGTATAGCAGAAGTACCAATGCTGTTCCATAAAATTGCTGCCACTGGATGTAAATGTGCACACTTTAGATGCAAGTGTTTTTTCACTGTCAGTATCCTCATCCTCTTCCTTGTCTATACTGGCCAACTCCCCTTCTGATGTACCATCATCTTCATCTTCATCAACAGAAGCAACATCACAATCAACCAATGCAGAACCAGCTTCTTGAGTAGGAGAAAGAACCAAGGCTTCTGTATTTTTCCGAGAACCAAATTGTCTGGATTCCACAGGTTCAACACTGGAGTTTGAAGGAAGCTTTCTTGAGACCATATCAGAGATACTTCCTTGACCTCCACACTCACTCAAAATAGCACGAAGAAAATCAAATAGAAATTTTAATGCCTGCTGTGACCTCTCACTATCAGCCAGCTTCTGCATTAACAGAACTACTTTTTCCAAGAGCTGTTTAATCATGCTATTCCCATTCAAAAGTTGGACAATAAAATTAAAATAGGGTTTAGCAGCATAGACATCAAAAAACAAAAACGCAGTATCAAGGGAGATAAGCATGGCCTTAATAAGACGAACATGAAATTCTTTTGAAAGCATATCACATGGCAGGGATAAAAGACAAGTTATAAAACTCTTGGTTGATTCTTGAAGGGAAGAGGAAATCCCACTTGCAGTAACAACTTTTTCAGCTGACTCAACAGTATTTCCTAGGAGTCTGATTTCTACCCACTTTGATAGAAGTTTCAAATCCATAGAATTGAATTTTCCAAGTACTTTCTCGCCAAGGTTAGAACAAGGAATGGCACCACTAAGTAGATTGACAAAGAAAGTTAGAACCTTTACATTAACAACTTCAGAGTGACATTTGTCTAATGCATCAATCAGTACTAAAATGTCCCCACGCTGATGGCAGAAAAGTTGCTTCTCATCTTCATTAACCATGCCAGAACTCAAATAAAATTTGAAAATTTCTGCCTTGGAGTTATCACTCTTTAGATACTCTACAAAATCAATGAAATCAGAAACAAGCATTTCATGGATACTTTGGTCATTTATGTCTTGAGAATTCATATCCTTGAGAAAACCTTCAATGTGCTTCAGTTGAAAGAGGTAACGATAATCTGAATTTTCCACAACTGGAACACCCAGGTAGGAACAAATAGCTTCACATGTCTCGTGGATGCCAGCAAAAGTCCTGTCTGACTTGACTGCCATAACCAAGTCTAGAAGTGGGAGTACAGTTTCCTTCCCCAGGCAAGCATGTTCTACACTATTGAATTTCAGCAAATGTCCCAACGTACTGATTATGTCCTGGACATTTATAAGACATGAAACAAGGATTGCACTAGAAATGTCAGTATGGGATGGAAACCCATGCAACAAGGTCCTCAAAGTAAATATTCTTAGGTCAGTGGCTTTTTTTGATATTTCATCCAACTTTGACGGCAAACAAAAGACAGACTCTAGCTTTGAAGAACTGGAACTAATTTTCTCAAGGAGTTCATCCTGTCTACTTCGGTTGAACAGCATATGTTTCAGCAACAGAAAAGGGGAAAAGCCATTTCTGTGGCATTGTCTATTATCAAGAACCCTGAGAAAGGCTTCTTGAAATGCCTCATAATTAATTTTTAGACATGACAATAGAATATTTACAAGCCACCCAACATGATTACCCTGAAATAAAATCTTGATCGTGTTTTCTGCAAGAGCAAATAGGTGTTTATCCTTGTTGGCATGTTCAATCCAGTACGGCTCAGCTTCACAGATATTACTTTTGACATTATAAGCCTGAATACCAGAACAAAGCAGAGAAAGTAGAACAGAAAGCCACGATCCATTCCTTAGGAAGTCCCAACCTTGATCCACAATCAATGACTTTTGTGTGGAATGTAACCCATGCAGTAACTTAAAAATGATTGCAGGAAGGTCAGCATCTTTTCCAGTGCTACCCAGTAGCCAATGTCTTAAAAGGAAAAATGATTTTGTGTCTAACTTGTCCAGCCCATGACTACCAATGAATGTAGCATGTGTATGGTTAACAGCTGAACTGATGATGGAACAAGTGTTCCAACATAGCAGAAAAATGTATCTTTCAATAATAAGATCCTCCAGCGCTTCAGCTTTATAACCCTCCCAGAAGCCCAAGACCCATGTAAAAGAGAGAAAACATTCGTTGCTATCCAAACCAAAGTTTTCACAAGCATGGCCACCTTGACCATCTGTAGAAGAGAAGTCAATTAGCTGTGGAAGTAAGCTGCCGATGACAGGGAGGTCCTCCATGGAGCCACCCATAATGCTCACTATTGCAGTTGAAGTCCAGGATGCAAGACAAGTGTTCAAGGAATGAGAATTAGATACTTTCAATGGTGTTTTCCTCAATATTGATCTCCACTGCAAAAGCAACCATGAAGGACAGGTAGATGGATATAAAAGAAAATGTTGCACTATCAAGAGAAGCCTTGAAACTTGCAAACCCCAGGAAGAAAGTTGTGTTGCATTATATCCATTCGGTGGGGAATTCAATGCTTTCAATGATGATAACGTATAATTTACCAGAGTACCTCTTTCAGAGTCACTTGATAAATGGTAAGCCATCAGTAATATCTCTAAGTGAAGAACACAAGGAAGAGCACCCAGAAATTCCTTATGGTCAGAGCAATTGGAACAAGGGTCCTTCGTTTTTGCCACCACAAAATCAATGAAATTCTTGTATAATGTTGTCGCCAACTGGCTGACAGACAAATTCACACTCACAACGAGAGAATGAGCAACCAAAGTGAGCATATAATCATTATAGGTATATTTCCCATTTTCTACTTTCAAGACCCGATCAACAAGGTGTTCTTCAAGGTTGGCCGACAATGCATGCTGAACAAGAAGGTTGTGCAGGAGATCAAAACAGTTTTCAACAATATCTGACCGGTTATTCTGTAAAGAAAGAGCCGTGTCACTTGGTTTCCCATCTGTTGGGCATGTTTGGCAAGAAAGTACTGAAATAAGGGAGTTGATATGGTGCTCATTGATTTTCTTGCATGCATTCTCGTAAACATCCATGCTCCATTCCTGGTGGAAGACGAACAGCTTCAAAAAAATCAGCAACTCAGCTGCTGCATGCCAAAGTATATGATGACTCCTGGACATATTTGTGCAGCCATCATCAGTTTGATCAGACCGACCATCAGAAGATCCTACAGGCCGGCTAGCTTCAGAAAAAAGATTGCCAAAAAGTGCATCATCTTCATGACTAAGGGTGCTGTCAGAATCTGAAGCATGAACACTTTTTGAGTGGATTGGGCACAACTTGTTAAGTTTCAACCACAGCTTGAGCCCTTCTGAGTTGAAAAACAAAACCAAATCTATCAAATTGTCAAGCCACTGCTTTGATGAAGGAAGCAATAACTTCAGATGTTCATCAGGTGTGTACTTCTTAAGCAAGAAAACTGTCTCAGAGAAGATATTCCATGTGGGAGCAGTACTTCCAAAATCAGAAACTGAACAACCAAACTGATCTGTACCAAACTTTTCATTCCAATAAAATGCTTGAGTAGTCTGGCCTCTGACTTCCTTCATTAGCTTAAGAAGATAAATGACAACTTTAGGACAGTAGGCTAATGGGGGTTTCAAAATTGCATTCAAGTTGTGGTATCTCTGTAACCTCACATCATATATGTCCAGCATCCTAGCAACAATACATGTCCGGATATTCTGAAAGATGATGCCATCACAAAAAACAGTTTGTACCAACCAAATAAATTCCTCAAGCAAGAGAAGCAATTGGCTCTCAACCACATCAACTATCACGCCTGTATCATAGTGTATGAATTCAAACTCATGCTGAAACAGTGCCACCAAGCTATCAACATAGCATGTGACTGCACTAAGCAAGTCAACATCAAACACTATATATGGGAGATCCTTAGTCAAGTTCCTAAGTAATTTTAATATCCTTAAGATGAACGAATTCCTCTGTTGAAATTTCAAATTCATTGTCAATTCTCCAGGAGGAGGGGGATCAAGCAATTCTTTACAGATCAAGAGTAAACGAGGTAAGCATTTTGCATGAACAACTCCCAAATGTTGTGCCAGTGATAACAAGCCATTTGTAGTCTGAGAAGATGGATGACTGGTAAACCTGGAAATTGGAGCATCAGGTTGCAAGCATTCTGATGCTAAAGTCATTAAAACCCTGTCCAGAGGTTTCGTTTTTGGAAGACCAGGACCTTGAAAAAATCATGCAATTGTCAGGACATGAAAAAATGACCAAATCAGACATAATATAGCATCTACATGATAAAATTACCTTGCAAATTACATTTTGGATTCTTACACAGCATCACATCACCAGAATCATCAAAATCATCTGGCAATGATTCTACAAATGAATGTAGAGAAAGCTTTTGGAAAACATCGGTGTCTTCAGTAATACCATCAGACAATATTGCTTCCAGAAAATGGACCACATTATTCTGCACAGAAAGAAGAAAATTGTTCATGACAACTACAAGGCACTGACCAAGTGAGCAGTACCTTATACTATATTCTAGCAGAAGCAGTCCTAACTGAACCTGACTAATTTTTTCCTAAAGGTTACATCCTGATTAGCATGACTCCATAACTTCAGGAATACTATATCCTGACAAGTAATAATTGAAATTTCATTGATATGGACAGAAATCTCCATCAGAACCTGTCTAATACTGATACCCTAGGTTTATTGAATCAGTTGGCTAGGAAACTGATTTGCATCAATGAAATTTCAACAATGCAGATTAAGGAGGCACAAGAATCCCATGTCTACTCAAGCTGATGTTGGTAATGATCAACATAGACATGATAAAGAACATGTGCTACAGAAAATAATATAAAGATTTATTCTTTATTCTTTAACTTAGATTAGAAAAGGAATCACCGCCGCTTCTAATATACAAAGTAAAAATGCAATAATATAAGGAGAGATAATAATGCAGAAAATCTTCCCAAACCACGTTGCACAATCTTGTACATGCTTTACTCTTCTAAATAATTGTCTGTTAAATAATTTCTTGACATTTTTTGTGTGTTTTGAATTACTCTTTGGGTATAAGTTTAAATCCATTAGGAATTTAAAGAGGATATCCTTCCGTATCAAAGAGATGTTTGATTATTTAGTGTTGGACCAACTATAGCAGTGATATTCACTTTATTAAGTTATTTAATAATTCCTTTTGGATATAATATTGTTTTATCCAATCTTAGTATAGGTGTTTTTTTATGAATCACTGTCTCAAGTATTGCTCCTATTGCACTTCTAATCTCAGGGTATGGATCAAATAATAAATATTCTTTACCGGATGGTCTACGAGCTGTTGCCCTTTAACACATTTGATTATTTCACAATCTTTTTTCTATAAAAAAAGCAAAAGTTTCACCCTTTTTCCGATGCTAGGAAAATAATCGTAATTGACATAATTATCCTTGTATTTCCTTTGAGAAGAAGGAAGGTGATCGTTTATCTCCTTAAATTTTAAAACCATATTATACGAACAATGCCCCACATGCTAAAGTAGGCTTATGGAAATCCCATATTGTTTATCATTTCTACTAGGAGTAATAAGTTAAGAAAACCATAAGTTATAAAGAATGGAAAACGTAGAGAGAGAGATGTTGAATAGACTGCTAAAGTATATGAATAAATAGATTATTAAATAGATCCTTGGGTTAGCTATTACAAGTTTAGCTACACCCTATTTGTCATGCAATAATTTTCTCCACAAAACCCCTACATATAAAGGTCTATCATTAGTCAATGAAATCAATCAACTATTCCACCACCCCATGTCTCTCCCATAATATCAAAAGCTTGGGTCCTCATAAAAAGAGAGAAACCCTAACTATTGTCACCACCAATGTTGTGAAAAACGGATTATATGGTCATTTATGCCTTTTAAATGGTTTCACTTACAAACCACTTTTTCAAAAGCAAGTGATTATACATTGAAATTAAATAATTGTATAAACAGTTTTTTGTGTTTAATGGGTGTTTTTATACAATATATATGACCACAATAGATTTAAATGGATCTAGAAGAAAAAATATGAATATAGGTAAAAAATCCAATTACAAAATGAAATTAAGGCTTCACAATACTTCTCTTGCATCCTTCTCAACCTGCTACCTGACCTTTGCTTAATGTTGTTTGGCGACTCAATGCACCTTCAACAACTTCTCCAACTCCCTATGATGACAACTTCTCCAAATTCCTCCAACAACTTCTCCTCCAATGATGACTTCTCCAACTTCCTCTGACAACTTATTTGTTGTCACCTCTAGCTTCTCAAACTACTCCCTCCTTCAATGATGGCTGTCATTCCACCTCTTGATCTTTTCTTTCAAGTTTACTGCATCAGTTTTTTAGTTTTTTTTACAAACTCACACAGATGTATTATTGCATTGAAGAGATTGGGGCTTCCAACATTATGCTGAATTGTCACAACCAATACATTAATTCACAATACAAAAATACAAAATAGACTAGCTCCAGAGAAGTTGAATGATCTATTTTATGTCCAATTCAATTCAAAACAGAGGGGCTGCAAAAAAAAGACAACTCAAAAGAGGACACCTTGATTCCATAAAGGGTGAATATGTATGCATATGAATCAACATATGGCAGATGGTTTGGATAAGCACTAGACCAAATGCATCAAGCAAGCAAAAGCATTGATTATAGATTGCATTGATGAAAAGCCTTTCCCATTAGAATAAGACACTGAAGGGGAAGAGGATGCATATCCTAATTTGGATAAAAATTATAAGTGCATTTGAATTTGAACTTTCTAACTTTTTGATTGTATTTTGAAGTTTAAACTTCACTTGTTAGGCTACCATTATGGAAATGGCTTCTACTTGCAATATATTGGTAATTGCTACATTGTAAATTCATAGTATCACACTTAATTTGTTTTTTTTAGTTTAATAACTTGTGTTTTGATGATGTAATGATGGATTATGATTTTAAATTTATCATGATGATTATTTTCATCATGAGCATATTAATTTGTTTTTTGGGTTTTTTAGCTTTATTTTCAACAAGATATTTTGGATACAACCATAGACAGACCATGGCAACTTCCAAGCTACAACACAAGTCATCAACCAATTTTATTTATTTTCATATAGATCTTTATTTATGATTTATTTTGTTAGTGTTTTTTGATTATAACTTTCCGCATCCATTGATTGGTAGGTATTAAACAATAAGTGCAATGGTAGACTTTTGCATTGCGGAGATAAAGACACATTTATAAAGTTATGTTGCAATTCCTTTCTTAAAAAGCTAAGATAATTTTCAATTGTGTTGTGTTCATATTTTCATTATAACAAATCAAGGTCCTACTTTAAAGATGAGTTGCACAACTAATTCAATAATTATAATGTTTGCATATTTGTAAACGTATTCAAAATTTATACTTATGGTAACTACTAATATTTTTTCTGCACATAATGTCCCATTTTCCATTTTTACAACATTGGTCACCACTTACCAAGGTGGTGACAATGGACCCAAACACTACAAAGCCCTAGAAACCACCGATTGTTGCCTCAACCAAAGCCACCAACAACTAATGGTAACTCATACTGACAACGACAGCCATCATCAAACTCAACAACACTGACAAAAGCCACCAACACCTCTAGCCACCAATGTTGCTACATCCATCGTCATTGCTAAGCCCATCAAAGACATCTATAGTCACTACTGCCAACATCTATCCCTTAGTCCAACACTGCCACCTAGACCTCCTAGCACCCCTCAATATTCCCACCTAACTCCTCCTAAGGCGTAATGGTATACACCACCATCAGCTTCAACATTCACACCATAACCATTTTATGGCACTGCCAAGGAATTCAACTTTAATTTCTTATCAAACTTTGATAGGTTAAAAAAATGATGTGTTGATAACATTTTATAATGTCAAAGCCAAGTTAATGAAAATATATTTAAGATAATTGCATTTTATTAACAAATTATCAACATTGATTACAATGTCATTCTGACAATCCAAAAAACTCAAACATGACGATGACATGTATAGATCTTTAATTCCATTGTGTTCACAACCTCTCTCCTCTATTCATTGTGACCCATCTAAGATAAACATTGTAAAAAATAGAAAATGGACATTACATGGATTGACAAAAAAAATTAAAAACAAACATTTAAACAACTGTTTTTTGAAAAAATGGTGTAATTTAAAAATAAATTTTTAAAATACATAATATTTTTAAATACCTAAACTTATACAAATATTTGTTGTATAACAAATTATATGGCATTATCTCTAAAGTAGGTCATTAATTTGCTAGAATAAAAGTATGGCAGCAACACATAAATGAAAATTATCTTAAGCTCTTCATGAATGTTAAAATCACAGCATTTTCGTTCTATGAATCAAACAAATTCATAACATACACCAATTGTCTCCTTAAAATGTTAGGTTATTGTCAGAAAATTTTTCCATGTAATCAATAAAAAAGAGTATAAATACATAATATCTAAGCATGGTTTAAAACAAGGAAGAAAATGAAATCAAATAAGTAAAAAACACTAAATCTACGAGAGTTTGTAAAAAAATGTTGTACCAAAGTTGAAAAAATAACTGAAACAAAGAGGAAGGATGTGAGAGTACAAGAACTAGATAGAGGAGCCTTTCCCATCAAAGGAAGCTACTAAAAAGTCAAAGAAATAGTTGATACATCACTTGGCTCATAGAAGAACTTAGCTCATAGTAAAAGCATGGAGATGTCAAGTAACCATAGAAGCCTCAGCATGCATGACATCAAAAACAAACTACAAACCACGTAATTCCTAATAATAATAAAGTACTTGGATCCAAATTTTTTATCTAGATCCAATTAAACCTAATCAATAAGCACCTATGTAAGTGATGGAAAAAAGGTCCATATAAATGAAAAATGCATGTTTATACAATTAGCCATGAAAATTGAGTAATAGGAAAATCAAGAAGGATCACCAAAATTTCAATGACCTGTCTCAATTTTTCAAACCATGGCTACAGTAGCTATTACCATTCTAGTTTGTTCAATGCTTTCCATTACAAATTTTGCTTGTTTAGTGTATACCACGACTACCTATGTATGTTACATTGTTTATTATCATATTTGTGTATGTTGCAAGCCGAATATCTTAAATTCTCCAAGTTGAGGAAGGGTATTAGTGTATGACTAAATGGATCATTATATGGATCCTAAGGCCAGGTTAAGTTAGGATTTATGTGAGTTTACTCTCACAATGTTTGTCATGTAATAATTCTCTCCATATAAGCAACACATATGAGTTGTATTATTAGTAAATGAAATCAATCAACTCTACCACCATTCTTTGTCTCTCACTAAATCTAAACAACTTCAAGTTGCAATTCAAGGTAATCTCACACAATATGATTGATTGTCAAAAATCTTCACCCATATCAATCATTTGAATGAAAATCAAACAAAATCATAGAATTTATTTTAATATTCTCTGCCAACAAAATTACCCATGCATAATGCACCACATAGAAAAAGACCATTCTAGATGCCCAATTTTGGCAAATCTAGATGAAATCTAAAACCTAAGGTTGCTTCTTATAGAAAATGTTTTTCAACTAAAACCCTTAGTTGCTATGTGCCAACCACTCGTGGACGAACCAAAAATAGTTGCAATGAAAACTATGTTGGTAGACAACAAAATAGAAATCAATACTTCATCATTTTTAGCAATTTTTAAGAATAAGTGTGCATCCATCTTTTGAATTATTTTGCAATTGAATATGTCCTACAATAGCTAAAATATCATTCACAACTATATACAAACAAGATCATAAAATTAAGCAATCATATGTGGAAAAGAAGCTTATAAAAAGCAGCACACCATCTGGTTGTAAAAAGAAAAGTAGTCAAACATTTTTTAATTATAGCATTTCAAATGCATACATTCCACGTAAAAATATGAAATTTTTCAAAAGGCAGAAAGCTTTTAAGCTATGTCTTCCAAAAAAATTTGAGGCTTCCAACAACCTTCTGAACCATTTTTCCATCATGACTATCACTAGATATTCAAGGAATGCACAAGTAGGTAAATACGTAGGATCCAAAGGCTCAAAATAGTGTTACATTTATGTATGATCTAGTAATGAGTGACAACAATATATTAACTATAGAGGAACTACATGTTCTACAAGGAACCTATACTTGCAAAGTCCTGCTTGAATTAACAATATTTGCATTTGCCATAATAACAAAGTACAGTAATCAATTGCACTGATCTTACATTATAGGTGACTATCATGCTCGGATGTACCGAAATCTAAGAGATATCAAAGCACTTACATGATATGACACTACAAGAAAACTACTGAGACTGTAATTTCGGAATGGAGGAAATGATGATCAAATATCACATGCTTTCTTAATTTTTGACACATAACTGATGCTTATATATTCGACGGAGGAACTAGGATAACAAAGTGCAGTAATCAATCTACAAAGTAACCATATATCCTACAAGGAACTTATATTTGCAAAGTCCTGCTTGAATTACCAATGCTGCATTTTCCATATTAACAACGTGCAGTAATCAATTGTATTTCTCTAACATCATAGGTGAATATTACACTCGGTGCACCAAAATCCAAGAGATATCAAGGCATTTACACGAAAAGACACTCTAGAAAACTGCCGAGGCTGTAATTTCGGGATGGAGGAAACAATGATGAAATCTCTCCTTCTTTCTTAATTCTTGACATATAACCGACACTTATAAGACAAAAAAAGAAAAATCATATCTAGAGAAGGAAGTCAGTGTAACCTGCAAGCTGAAATCGTCACCATCAAAGTCCGATCGGTCCAAGAAGCAACAACAGAATTCTATGGAATTTCCAAGAATCGCGAGGATCGCTGGTTCCACGTTCTCCGCTACTCCAGAAACATATACTAGTGAGAAGAAGAATAAGAGGCAACGTTTTCGAACGAAACAGCAACAGATGCTTCACTCACCCGTACTCGAGATGCCGGACGAGAGGATCACCTTCGAAGCATGCAGTACGGCCTCGATCTGAGCTTTGCTCCATCTTTCGAGCTCTAATTTCCCATCCCCGGCGTCGCGAAATCCCACACGGAGCACGTGCCCCAACCGGACGATCCCCCGCTCGATCGATTCCGGACGGGGCCGCTTCTGGAGATCCTTCGGGACTCGGATGATGGCATCGAGGAGATCGGCGATTTCCGCCATGAACGGGCGGAGAGGCTGAGTAAGGGATCAGTGCCTCATCCAGTTGAATCCGCAGTGGGAGTTAGGGCCAGTAATCAGGGTTTTCCGACGAAGGAGAGAAGGCTTCGACGAGAACAATTTGGCGGCCTGAGTGGAGAGAGACGACGAGGCAGGAAAAAGCAGGAAAATGCAGGAGAACGACAACGGGGAGTGGAAATGGATTCTTTGCCGGGCCGATAAGTGTGGAGTGGTTTTTATAGGGTTGGTTTTTAGCCCGCGTGGTTATATTTGTTAATATAGTTTCAAAATTAATTTTAATTTTATTACATCAGGTAAATTTTTATATTATATTTTATTATATAATTTTATTATTATTTAAAAAATTATTCTTAAATTTAAATTTTTATAATTATTGAAATTAAAATCAGAGTTAAAGTTTTGTTAACAAGTAAAGTTGTTAATTATTGAAGAATGCAACAAAATTACTTAAGCTCCAAGCATATGCCTTATATAAAATTGTCAATTTTTCATTTTTATGATAATTTTACATATGAGGTGTATTTTTATTAAAAATATTTTTAACAAATTTATAAAAAATTTCACCCTTAAATTTTATTATAAATGAAAGAAAATATCGTTTGTGATAAACATTGATAGTATATCGAGATTGTAAATGTCAAGTTACCATCTGTGTGATTCATCCTTGAAAAATTACTTCTCATCTTTGTATGAACTACTTTATTGATACATTTTTTGGAGATTTACTATACATTCTTAATCTTATCTTCATTTTGATAACCTTTAAAGTTTCCTCCCCTTCATTTTACGTAACTGCAAGATTAATGTTTATTCTAATATTTAGACATCTATCACTCTTGATCTTTTAAATTTGTACTGTAAAATTTTTAATATGGCCTTTTAGTGGATAGAGATAGACCACCATTCTTCCTATGCTGGTTTAGCATTAGAAGTTGTGATTAATGCAAGTGTTTGATCAATCTTATTTACATAAGTGTAGTAAGTAACAATAACTTTGTTGCTCCTGTTGACTTAGGTATCCTTTGTAATTAAAGGATTGTGTTGATGAAAAAAAATAAAATTATGCTTTTTCTTACTTGATTTACTTTAATCTGCTTGTAATTATTAAAACATTAAATTATTTTTTTTCCCATTCAAATTGTCTTCAACAATCGATATACCCAAAAAAAAAAGATAAAAAATTGATTAAATTGATACCTACAAGTAAATATGTTAATCATGTCGTGTCTTATCAATACAACCCATAATGTTAATGAGCCAGTGGCACGAAAACACTATTTGTGTCGGTTAATTATACGATATTGATCGATACAATTTTTTAATTAATTTATATGTATTTAATATTTA
Source organism: Amphibolis antarctica (assembly GCA_024699675.1). Classification (NCBI taxonomy): domain Eukaryota; kingdom Viridiplantae; phylum Streptophyta; class Magnoliopsida; order Alismatales; family Cymodoceaceae; genus Amphibolis; species Amphibolis antarctica. The sequence continues at coordinate 37,391 of JAMKPZ010003299.1, forward strand.
AATAATTAATTTTAAAAAAAAAATTATTTATTTAACAAATAACAATATTCAACAATCAACATTCAAGTATTCAACCATCAATATTTAAATTTAATTCAACATTCAACAACTTAATAAATAAGACAATAATGCATATAATTAAATTAAATTTTTTATTTATTAATGAATTATATATTTTATATTTATATTATTACAAATTTATAATTACATTTTAAAAAAATTTACAACAAAATTAAATTATATTTTTGAAAAAATTACAAATTGAAAAATTACAATGTTTTAATTATGAAATATTTAAATTTGAGAGTTGCTATATAAATTCTTCAACTTGATCATATTCACGGAGTCAGGTAAGCTTCTAGTCTTTTATACACATTAATACTTCTATTATATTTTTTTTTAAGCTTACATCTACGGTCATCAAGCACATTGACACTCATGCTGAAAATTTGTTCACAAGCTACTGAAGATACTGGAATTATTAATAAATCATTTGTCATTATTGATAATATTAGAAAAATCATTGATTGTTGAATTAAATTTAAATAGGATTTAAGTTTAAAAATCATTGCCACCAATCTAAAACATCAAATGTATTTAAGTTAGAATGTTAAGTAAATAATAATGATTAGTGATTAGTTGAATTAAAAATAATTAATTCTTGTCTAGATATTATAAGATTATAATTGTATGATGATGATGATGTTGAAATATCTTCATCAAATCTTAGATCTTGTAAAAATGCCTAAGAATCTAAAGATGGTCCAACATTTGATTCTGGTATTATAGACATTGGTGGAGGAGAATGTTTTATTCTTAATCTATATCTTTATATGTATAAATCAAACATTTGATTTAATTATTTTTCTATTGTATTAACATTTAATCCCAAATCTACACCTAAACTTATTTGTATTCCCCTAATTAATTTAATAGCATATCTTATTTTACACCTAGGATCTAAGTATGCACTCAAAATATATAATGTAGGGATTTCATTCCAATATTTTAAATTTTTTTGTTTCATTCATTTTACTATTGGTTGGAAAAATAGATATGTCTCATATTTATTAAAAACTCTAGAAATGTCATATAAATGATGCAACGCATAGACAGATGTAGAATAATAAATTCCTGATTATCTAACAATTACATCATAAAAAGGTTTTAAAAATTCAACAAAATATTTTACAATTTTAAAATGATCATCACTTAATTGTTTTTGAAAATCGTCACAATTATGACGATTATACATAGACATTATTGAAATTTCATATGGTAATAAACTTTCTAACATTAAATATAATGAATTCCACCTCTATTGAACATCTAAAGAGAATTTTTTATGCGGTATTTCAAAAGAATCACATGTTTCATCAAATTGTTGCTATCATTTTCCTGAACTAGTTATAAAACTTACAACATCTCTAATAATTTTAATATAAATTTTAATTTCTTTTATACCTGATTGTATAATAATATTAATTATGTAACACATACATTTTTGGTGAAATAATTTAAAATCATTTGGTGGACTTATTCTAGTTTTAAACATTGGTATTGTTGCAGTATTATTAGCTGCATTATCAAAAGTTATACTACCTATTTTATTTCTAATTCCATATAAATAAAAAATTTCCATAATGTTTGCAAAAATTATTTCAGCAGTATGTAGATGTTGAATTTTTCTAAATCCTATTATTTTTTTTTATAAAATCTAATTTTAATCAATATAATATGCAATTACAGCTATGCACTCATCCTTAGTTCTACCCAACTAAATATCTAAAGTACATGTTATACATATCATTATTGTACTCATAACATTAATAAGTTCTAATCTAAGTATATTAAATGAATTCATAATATATGACCTAATAGTATTTATAGATATATGTTTATATTGTGGACAATATGTTTTACTAATATATTCATCAAAACGTTTATTTCCTCCAAAACTTATTAGTAAATCTTTTTGACAAATAAATTTAGCATGCAAATCTTTAACCCTTTGAGAATTATAATTTGATGAGCTAATACTACCTTCAAGAGTAAAAAAAGTTGAGTTTGAATAGTTTTATCATTATTCCTATTTTTATATGTATTAATATGTCTAATTAAATGACTTGTACCGCCAGACGTTTTGCAAAAGAAGTTAGCGTTACAGAGGTTGCAGAAAGCTCATTCCTTTGAAGTGTCATCCGCTATAACTTTTATCATTATTGTATACTTTGACTAGATAGAAGCTCTAGTAGTCTCTATTAACGGTGTCACTTCAACTCTAGGAAAGTCTTCTTGAAGATATCTGTAGCCTTCAGAACTCTGACCTTGGTAGTGGCCATTGTTTGTGATTTGTGAAATGTGAATTAAGTGAAAAATTTTGAGAAATTGAAAATTGAGAATTGAGATTGGAGTGGAGGAGACAAGGAGTTGGGTGAAAAAAAATTTAACCCAACTCCCTCAATTTATAGAGAAAAATTGATGCGACAATTGGTCGTTGCACTCGACCGCCAGCCGTTACACCCGGCCATTGGACACAGCAATCGGCTGCCTGTTGCACGGAAGCGAGCTGCTCGTTGGCCGTTGCACAACAGCCAGCCACACGTTGCACAGAAGCCGGCCATCCGTTGCACGTGCAGCACGTCCTGCCTGTTGCACACCCTGCCTGTTGTGTGCCGACCCCAAGGATCTGACCATTACGATGTTGTGTGTCGATCGACCGTTGCTGCGTTGCACTTTAGCTCTTCTTCGGTTCTTCACTTTTTCCCCTCTTCTTCTCTCCTCTTCCCCTCTTCTTCAGTTCTTCCCCTCTTTGGCTCTTTTTCCTAGGACTCAGCGTAGCAACCTGACGGCCGTTCTCCCCACCGGCCTCACGACTCGACAGCCGTTCCCCCCATCGGCCCCACGACCTAGCCGTTATTCCAAACCCCCCTGAAGACCCGATTGTTGCACACCGTGATGCCGACCGACCATTGCACTTCTACTCTTCCTCTTCTTCTTCTTATCTTCTTCAGTTCTTCACTTCTTCCCCTCTTCTTCTCTCCTCTTCTTTAGTTCTTTCCCTCTTTGGCTCTTCTTCCTAGTGTCTGACGATTGGCCTAGGCACGGTTCCCCAACCTGCCTGCCCACGCACGCGACCGTTCATCATATCAGCCCCATGATCCAGCAACCAGGCCCCCCCATTTGCCTACGACCTGGTGACTGTTCCCCCTACTGGCCCACATGGCCGTCCCCCTCACCCCCTCTAACAGCCCACCTCGTAGTCTCGTGCTGGGCCGAGTTATGTCGATTTCATGTTGGAATTCATGCTGTGCCGGCCTAGTCACAACTCACGACACGAATAATTATTCGTATCGTGTCATTGATTGGTATGGTCAAATCGTGTCGGGCCGGCTTAACAATTATAAATATTTTATATTTTAATATTTTAAATATAATTTTACATTTTCCTTGTAACCACGGGTATAGTAATGTTCAGAGAGGTTAGGTAAAATGCACAAGGTTGGGAAATTGAGTTGTGATAAATGTTTTACCAACTGTAAGAATTTTCTCGACGCAATGGTTGGAAAATGACTAAAAAAAATTATACTTAAAATTAATAAAATGTTATTGTACCCTTTGAAAATTAATGAAAAGAAAAATTTGAAAAAAATTTCATTATTGAAATGTTAAAATTCTAGAAATAGAAAATTTTATGGAACCATTTATGTAAAATTTAGAAAAATTTATATTTAATTTTAAAATATTAAAAATATTCTAAATTTTTAACATTTTAATAATAAAAAAAATTTCAAATTTTTTCTTTTTATTGATTTCTATAAAGTACAAATCAATAATGAAAAATTTTAATTTTTTTAAAATTTTTCTAATATACATAAAAATCTAAATTTTTTAAAAAATTACATTTCTAACGTACACATAAAAACTCTCCTATAAATCATTGCGTAAACTTGTTGGATTTTCTGGTCTAAGTGTTTTTCAGACATCATCGGCCATGGTTCTTCCCATTCCAGTGCCAGGAATGGATTCTCTGGAACCCACACGCCAACACGTGTCGGACTGTTTGCGGCCGACCTCTGCGAATCTGCAGCGGAACGCTCCCTGTGAACCCACACCGCCCTCCGTAATCTGAATGTGTGGTCTGCGTGAGGCGAGACGCTTCGGAGGACCCACCGGCCGGAGAAGAGAACGAACTAAGGTGACCTGGTGACTGTTCCTTGTTGGCCCACATAGCCGTTCCCTTTATCTTCTTTAACAGTTTACATTGTAATTTTGTATTAGGTTGAGTTATGTTGATTTTGTATTAAAATTTATGTTGTATCGGCCTAGTTATAATTTATAATACGAATAATTATTTATATCGTGTCATTGATCAGTATGGTCAAACAGTATCGAGTCGGCACAACATGACACGGTTAACATCTCTACCTACAAGCTATTATTTGCTCTGATCGAAGAGCAATATCAAAATAGAATTTGAGCCCCAATAATAAAGTGACTTGGATAAAGATAGAAGTGACAAAGAGTGTGTTTGTTGTAGATACAAAATTAAGTTCGATGAGATTTATATTTTTTTTAAAATTACATAATTTATAATGTAAGTATGTTTTATAATTTTTAGTGTAAAATGTTAAAATTAATTGATAAATGTTACCGTAGACTGTTCTCGTGTATAGTAAAAAATTGAAATATACAGTGAAAAACTCTTATCCAAACAATACAAAGGATTTAAATATTCTTATATTTAAAAGGGTTTAATGGTTCTGTAGGTGCCTACAGAACTGAGTTCTGTAGGCACCCGTTGGATGAAAGATGAACGGCTGTTTGATGAAGAGAGAGAGTGTTGGAAAAAAAAAGCCACGCGGAAAAAATTTCCCTTCCCGCCGATGACAGCCGCG
>JAMKPZ010003300.1:0-23391 GCA_024699675.1 Amphibolis antarctica
TTAATAAGCGAATCTTAACATTTACAACATTATTAGATTGATATTGATCATAGCCCTAGTTATATTATATAACATTATATATATGTATTTGTTGACATCAACTCTCAAACTTCAACATCCAACAATAATTAAAACTAGAAGCTATGCAAACAAATGTAATTAACTAGAGCACTTGCCATTTAATATTTCTCTTCCAAAGCCATCCACATTCCAATCATGCATGCCAAATTGTCAAACCAAGCAAAGTTCAAGGGTCCATAAGTCTAGATTGTATATATATATTATACAATGATTGATGATGCATGTGTATTTAGTAATATGATCAACTTGTGATGGTTGAATTTGTTGTAAACAGCCAATCCCCATGGATATCATATGTCATATGCATTAAAACAATTGAAATCAAAAGAAAAGGTAGGAAGGCAAAATGAATCAATTGTGGTTGACTTAATTTATTGGATCAAGGGACCCTAAAATTTTTAAAGAAGTTAGGGTAAGTCTATGTAAAAGATGAACCATGTGGAATACACCTAAGGATTCATGCTACCAAAGGTCTTATAGGTTTGGCATTTCGCATAATCATAAAAACTCAGATATTATATGTACAGTCTAGTGATGCAATTCAATTAGGTTATATTATTATACATACATTATGGTTAGTCTGATTATTCTATGATAATTTACTCGCTAGAATTGAAATTCTATTTTGGTTAGTCATCGGCATACATACATTATGGTTAGTCATCGACATCGGTGTTACAAGCACTTCGATTTTGTTGGAAGCACTTTTGGTAAAACCAAATAATAATAATAATGCAAAATATTAAAAATAAAATAGTAAAGAATATTGATAAATATTGAATATTTATAATTTTTTTGAACATTTTGTGACGTGCAAAAACACCATCATAAAACTTTCCATTTTCTGAATTTTAGTTTTCTTTACTTTTTTCATTTTCTAGATTTCTAACATACACAAATAGACTATATATATAAAGGTAGACTCTTTATACTCATTAGACGGTCAAGATTAAGTGTTAGACTTTAAAACATGTATTCATCTTTGAAAGTGGAGTTGTATCTTGGGAAAGTAAAAATCAAGGGTGTGTGGCAAAGCACACATAGGAAATTGAATATATAGCATGTAGTACAACAATCATTCATGTTGTCTGAATTAAGAGATTTCTAGATGATTTGAACTCAATTTAATAAATGGTTTAATTGAAATGTACTGTGATAATCAAACAACAATTAGTTTGAAATATAGTGATGCAAATAGCTCTAGTGGAAGACATTGATATACATTATCATTATATCTGTAATATTGTGGAAAGAGGGGAAATTAAATTGAGTTATGTTCTCACATATGATATGATTACTAATCAAGAGATGTACATGATACATACATGATTAAAATGAAAAATTTTAGTTGATAGTTGACAAATTAATAAAAATTTACCTTATTAGATGGAACTAGTTTAAATAAGGTTAAATCAAAAGCTGGGGTTTAAATGCGCCATCCAATATGATTCTGGACTGGGCCAAAGCCCAAAACAGTAGTGCACACTAAGAAGGCCCAAGAGATAAATACCGGGCCCAGTTACTTGCAACAGTTTCTTCTTTTCATATTAACAACATTTTAAATTAGAATTCAAATCTAAAATATTTTTCTTGTAAATTTTATTTAGAAATGTAAAATAAAACAACATCACCCACTACTAATTGTAGTGACGGAACACCATATAATATTATATCTATTTTTTAAAAGTTAATAAAAATATACACTACAATTTAAATCCTAACTCACATTTTGATAATAATAATATTATCCCTATTATTCAAAATCTAAAGAAAATTGTGAATATCGTTATATATTCTGATCAACTAAGTTATTGTAGCCTTATCTTGAAAATCAAGAAACTGACAATCATGAAAAATTTCTTGATTTTTAGTTGTTTGTGCAAATTGAAAATTTTAAAAAAATTTCAGTGATATAAAAGTATTATTTTCCCCATTATCCCTCTCACTTCTTGAAAATTTTCACCTATCTCGAAAAAATTAGAGTTATCACACTCACATTTGTAACTGATTGTTAAATCTTGTACTTGTGACCACCAAAGCTATTCATCTACCTTTACTTTCACCTTCCTCCTTCACCTTTGTTGTTTGTTCACCTTCATTGCTCTTTCATTACAATCGACTGTCTGTTACAAAAGTTCGTTTGTCGAAGTCACTCTTCACAAGGTAAAAAATCATGAAAATCAAACGAAAGATTTGTTTTACAATGAAAACTATTTTCTACCTTCGTAGTCAAAAAAAATTGAATATTTAATTTTGAATATTTGAACTTATTTTTTAAAATTATTAACCATGTGAAAGTTATATGAAAATTTTCTTTAATTTTCCATTTATACACAAACAAGTAAAGTAAAAATGTAAATTTTCTAGATTTTTTATTGAATGTACAAACAATCCTTTTAAATTTTCTTTTTCCAAAATTTCACATTTCGTTTTTCAAAATTTCCTTTTCTTTAATTTTTAGGATGCATAAATGGACACTAAAATAGAAAAGGAGAAAATTACATTAAAAAGGAGTCAAAATATTATTTTAATTACTACAGATCATTCGTTACCAAATCATGTATATAATTGTTTAAAAAAATAAAATGAGTCAACATATTTTTATAAAATTTTACAATTTGCTAAGAAAAATGAGTAATAGCAAATACTAATTAATAATATTACAGTAAAAGAAAAGTTGACGATATTTTTTGTTATTGTTGGGTAAAATTAAAGATACGAAATTACAAGAAAGTGATCAATTTCATCGTTCAACTTATACATTAATAAAATATAGATCTTAATTTTGTTGTAACTAATTTTTTTTGTAACAACGATATTTGTTATTGTATATAATATACACACACATATATGAGATGTATACACTACGAGAAAATTAACTATTTAGTAACAACTCTTTAAAGTAGTTATTAAAAACCGTCACAAAGAAGATTGGTTTAACAAAAAGAAGATTTTGTAACCGCTAAAATATATTAACCGTCACAAATATTTATTATTAATGACAACTTTTGAAAATCATTGGAAAAAAGACTAATGGTCAGACTATAGTCTCACGGAAAAGAACGTTGGAAGTTAATATAGTGACAAATATATTTAAAACACAGATAAAATTGTTATTATGGATTTAATAACAAAGCAAAATTGATACTTTAACTCGTAGGAATGACACTTTGAGAGGATTTGTGTCGATAGAATTGAAGAGAATTGAATTGAAATTTCATCTAACTTGGATGTTTGTTAGTATCTTTTCTGATGAAATTCAATTCTTTCACAGAATTAAATGAAATTCATTTAAAATGGAAGTTTGAAATTCACTTCTGACCTCTTATTGTGAGTTAAGCGAAATCTCTTTACTTGCCCCTTTCCACAGGATATCCTATAATTTTTGCATCTCTCAAAAAGTTAATAGTTAAATTTTAAAATATATTGGTTTTTTACTATTTTTAAAATAAAAAATAAATTTAATTCTATTATATGCGTAAGTACTAAAGTTCTAAATTCTATTCAATTCTGTGATTTACATAAACACCTATTTATTAAATTCAATTCTATTCAATTTAATTATGATTTAAAAATAAATTCTTAACAATTCATTTTCGTTTAATTCTACATACACAAATAGACTCTTTAAGAGATATGAAAGTTTATATTGTTATGAACTTTTTTACTATTCAACTCTGCAAGTTGGATAAATGTGAAGTTGAAGTTAGTTTTGTGAACGGAATTAAACCTATGTAATAATTAAGATAATCAAAATTTATATATTAAAATTTATACAATAATAATGATATTAAAGTGATTTTAAAAGTTCGCTACAAATGAAACATGATGATTAACATATTTGTCACTTTATTTCAAAATGTACGTAGCGTGGGCTTGGAATCTATACTCTACCGATCAAAGTTAGAAAAATAACACACATTTTCAAAAAGTTACATGATCAAAAGCACATTTGAGAAGTTAATAATTGCATAATGTGCAGGTCATAAGACTTTTTTTTGCATGTGTTGATCCCTCTAATCTGATGCATGTTACAAAAATCATAGGATTAATTAAGTAACCGATAAATATATAAAATTAAATGATACATTATATATTATTGATTTTATGAAGGTAATATGCACGCGGTTAACATTTAATATAAGACAATTATTTCACAACTTGGGCTTGGTGGGCTCGGTGTGTGGTGTATTAATTGGTCCACCCCAAATTAAATGCTCAACGTTAATGGTTGGGGTCTTGTGATATATTTACTCAAAATTAAAGATGTAGACGTATAGGTTGATGGTGTTCATATGTAATTTTCTAAAATATTAATGTTATATCAAATTTATTTTTAATATATCATTTTATAGTCTTGTCTGTGTGTCCGTCACTACACGCTACTAGTTTGTATATCAAATTTATTTTTAGTAACAAATGACATGTTTGTCGATAAAAACAAGTGGATTTGTCACTATAAGTCACTTTTAGTGATAGATATTGTGTTCGTCACTATATCAATATCCTTCATAAAAATGTCACTATAAGTGCTTTGTAGTGACCATTATATTAGTCTGTCACTACAGACTTATGATATCCATCATTATAGCCAAAATTCCTTAATTAAGCCTAAGATTAGATCACCTAAAATTTGGTTGTTTTCCCCTTCTCCCTTGCAATGAATGATTATCGCCCTTTCTCCCACTTCTCACCTGGAATTTGGTTGATATGCTTGGGTAAGAGTTTCAAATTTCGGGTAAGAAGGTTATGAATTCCAAGTAAGCACCTGAAATCTAGCCACCTACTGATGTAAGTTCTATAGGCACTTACAGAGCCAACATTCTCATATATGCACTAGATACATGCATATTGTTGCATGCATGCATTAAGAATATCATTTATATATGTTCATGTTAATCATTTCTTAGTAACATTAGTTCTAATTCATTTTAATATTTTAATCAATATTACTTAAGAAGAGTTAATCTGTTACAAAGATAATGGACAGAAGTAGTTAGATTCAAATGTCAAGATATCATTCATTGTCATTAGATATTTTTCTTCTCGTATCATTTTTTTTATTTCTTAATTTTCTTTTTCATTTTTTAAATTTCTATTTTTAAAATTTTTAATGTAAACCTTAAAAGTTAAGAGTTCTTCCAAACAAACTCTACAAGTATCCTCCGGAGAGAGTTTAAAATAGACATAAGACATGTAATTGTTGAAGAGATGGGTGTAATTTTAAAATAGATGCATGATATCACAAAAATTGAATTTAATATGATTCAACTAAATGGTTCGTGGTCAAACATACAGGTTACCTCGTATTAATAGTGATTTGATTTGTGACCTAAGGAGGGTTTATGTATTTAAAATTAATAGAAAACATGTAAAATGATAAAAAAATTAACTAAAATTTTTAAATATTTTCAGGTGATTTCTTGTTAATTCTACTTGCAACAAACAGGTAGAAAGTAAAAAAAAAGAGAAACCACTCATAATTCTCATATTAATTTGTTGAAAAACTAATCTAATTTTTTTTTTAGCAAAGAGCTAAAATAATTTGGTGATTGTTAGACCTTAAATCATGAATCTTAAACTTTAATTTTAAATTTTAAGGAAGTTTGTGTATTTGAAAATAATGAGAAATAACGTGAAAATTTTTACTATTTTCTGTTACTTTCCACCCTTTTTAAAAGCACAACCTTTCTCTTAAACTTTAAATTTTAATTCTTTTAAAATTTAAAATTTTAATTAAAATCTTTACCTAAATATAATTTTTTTATAAACTTATAACTGTATCTCTGAACCTTAACATTATAACTGTTAAAATAATGTCCTTCAAATGGTAAGCTTCAATGATTTCAATTTCATCGTTAGAACAGATTTCAAACTTTTAACGCATAATTAATAATTTTCAATGCGATGGGACGTTTCCATACAAAAAGGATCGATATTTTTTAATATGACTTGACCCTTGACTATACATATGATAAACTCTACGGCAAATGAGAATAAAAGAGTGCCAAACATTATTAGGAAAATAAAAATTAAATTCATTAAAAGGCAACGAAATAAATTCAAAAATTTAAAGTTTAAAATCTAGAGTTCAGAAAATCTTCATTGAATAATAAATATTTTTTTCAAATTTTACCGCTAAAGTACGTGATATCTTAATTGGGTAACATATTCAACCAATAACGTATTTTTTTGATCGCTAAGTTGCTTGTGATCTCAGCAGTGAAATATTAGGACCTTGTTTAGGATCAATTTTTATTAATTTTGTAAGTTAGATTGGGTTTAGGTTGAAATTAATTTTATGAATAGAGTTAAATTTAATTTAAATATTAAAATTTATGTAATAATAATACGTTAAAGTGATTTTATAAACTAGAGTTAAAGTTTATGAATTCAAGTCTCGTATGAGAAAAACTATTAAGAAACTAAAGTGATATCCTAATTGTCAAAGTGTCTCTTATTAATCTTACGATCTTAGGTTCGAAATTTTATTTTAAATAATAATTATAATTTTAAAAATAAAATTTTAATTTTATTTATTATTTTATAATAATTTCAAATTTTTAGTTACAGGTCATGCATATATCAGACGGTGCAAAGTTGGTGGCTGTTGCTAGTATTGCATTGAATTGCACCGCCAACTCCCACCGGCTGTTATTAATGTGAAGTACAGGACTCGCGGGCTCAGATAAAGCTGCCAAAGCTCAGCACTGATCCCATTCTCATCATCTTCTTCTTCGTGGTGGTGGCGGCGGCGGCGGCGGTGGTTGGTCATATCAGCTCCATCTCTCACCCGGGCTTGCTGCACTGGGTGCGAAGAGGAAGAGGTTAGGGAAGGGAGTGAGATGGAGAGAGACATTAGGGTGGCGGCTAGGCAGACGGTGGCGGAGATGGAGGCCAACAAGGAGGCGGGGAGCGGGATGACGGCGGTGGGTGCGCTTAGTCCGTTGAGCGAGACGCTGTGGAAGGACAGGACAAACAAGGAGTTCATCGGAGACGTGTCGGCGAGGTTGACGTGGGAGGATCTCACGGTGACTGTGACGACGGGGAAGGGAGACCCGCAGACGGTGCTGGAGGATCTCACCGGCTACGCCGAGCCTGGGAGCTTGATGGCGTTGATGGGTCCATCTGGCTCCGGCAAGTCGACCCTGCTCGATGCTCTCGCCGGTAGGCTTGCCGCCAACGCTTTCCTTTCCGGCCGTATTCTTCTCAACGGGAGGAAGACCAAGATGTCGTTTGGGAAGGCGGTGAGCAACTTTCTCCTGCCTTTTTTGATTTTCTTAAATCTTAACTACATCAGAAATCAGAAAACTAATCGGAGCCGCGTTCGATCGATCATATACCCATATAACTTGCTCCGACATGTCGTGACAGGCGTACGTGACCCAAGACGACACCTTGATCGGAACCCTTACGGTGAGGGAGACGATCTCGTACTCCGCCCGCCTCCGCCTCCCGGACAGCATGCCGTGGGAGGAGAAGCAGAGTCTGGTGGAGGGAACCATAAACGAGATGGGTCTCCAAGACTGCGCCGACACCGTCATCGGAAACTGGCACCTACGTGGCATCAGCGGAGGCGAGAAGAGGAGAGTCAGCATCGCCGTCGAGATCCTCATGCGACCTCGTCTCCTGTTCCTCGACGAGCCCACCAGTGGACTCGACAGGTGTTTGATTAAATTCCTAAACCACTCGCTTCATCAGTTACGTATATAACTCTCGGCCAATCAATCACTTCCCCTCTTTTCCGGTCGCCGTCCAAGTGCTTCCGCCTTCTTCGTCACCCAAACCCTTCGAGGCCTTTCGAGGGACGGCCGGACCGTCATCGCCTCCGTCCATCAGCCCAGCAGTGAAGTCTTCGAGCTTTTCGATTCCTTGTGCTTGCTCTCCGGCGGCCGAGCTGTCTACTTTGGTCTCTGCTCCGACGCATACGAGGTATATACATACGTCTCCTTGCAGATCCGTCATGGGTTCTGGGTTCTTCTTCTTCTTCTTCTTCTTCTTCTTCTTCTTCTGCTGCTGCTGCTTGCAGTTCTTCTCCCATACTGGGTTTCCTTGCCCACCCCTGAGGAATCCGTCGGACCATTTCCTCCGGTGCGTCAACAACGACTTCGACAAGGTGAAGGCAACCCTCAAAGGATCTATGAAGTTGAGGGTATGACCGACATGGTTCCATACATATATATATGTATATATTCATCCATATACATAGATATCTAGGCATGTGTGTGTGTGTCTCTGCGTTCTTATCCTTCTTCTTGCAGTTTGAAAGGACTGACGACCCACTGGAGAAGGTGACCACAGCAGAAGCCACCAGGAAGCTGATAACATCCTACGCTTCTTCTCACATACACCACTCCATCAAAGAGAAGGTGAAAGACATGTCCAATGTGGTAAGCGCTAGCTCCAACATCGATCGACACTGATAACGCTGGTATACATGTACATGTATTGGAAAAAATAGTCAGCGAATCTCATGAATGAAATTGAAATAACTTGTGAATCTTTTCGTACAAGTGAAATTATTTTAATAAAATAAAATCTACATAGTATTAGAATCAAACTTTTATATCACCTCTAAGTTTACTTAGTTTACTTATTATTTATTTTAATTTTTAAAATTACTCTTATTTTCGTAATGAAAACATCTATTTATTTCTCTTTACTTTCAACTTACTAAAATATTTTTATTTTTATGATAACATTTTTATTTTTAAATTTATTTTTTTGTTATCAAAATTATTTTTTTATTTTAAAATTATTTATTTAAAAATTATTTTTTTATTAAAAAATTAGTCAACATTACCATTTTCTAATACATTACTTTTATTATTTTAATTTAAAAAATCACTCACCCGAAACACCCCGGAAAGTGTTTTTGTCCACTCCGGGAATTGTGGAGGAGAGCGGGTGAACGTTTTCTCACTGGTTATTTGATTTTAATACCATCATCTTCTTCTGCTTTTTGCTTAAATCGTCGTTGGTTCTGGTTTCAGAAGGGGACGGTGTTGGATTCAGGAGGGGGCCAGGCAAGCTTTGCTGTGCAAACCTTCACCCTCACCAAGCGCTCACTGGTAAACATGTCCAGGGACTTTGGGTACTACTGGCTGAGGCTTGTGATCTACATTGTGGTGACCATCTGCATTGGGACCATCTATTTCAACATCGGAACCGGATATAGCTCAATACTGGTGTGTAGATTATGTTTACAGGTCGATGTGCTTCAGATCATCGTCATTTGCAGTGGCGATGATCGGAGCTCGACCATATGTGTATACTGATCAGACCATTTGTTGGGTTTTTATCAGGCAAGAGGAGCGTGCGCTTCTTTCGTCTTCGGTTTCGTGACCTTCATGTCCATTGGTGGGTTCCCTTCCTTTGTGGAAGATATGAAGGTAAGGATCAAGAGAACAGAGCAGACGTCTCAGATTTTTACAGTCCTGTTCGGATTGAATTAGGGATCGATCTGTGTGAGATTTTTACGGTCCTGTTCAGATTGAATTAGGGATCGATCTGTGTGAGATTTTTACAGCTAGTTGGGATCAATCTTTATTGGGTATATATATGATGGTGCAGGTGTTTCAGAGAGAACGATTGAATGGTCACTACGGTGTGAGCGCGTTTGTGATCAGCAACACAGTGTCGGCGACGCCGTTCCTGATCCTGATAACATTCCTCTCTGGAACGATCTGCTACTTCATGGTGCGGCTCCACCCGGGCTTCACACACTACCTCTTCTTCGTGCTGTGCCTCTACGCCAGCGTCACGGTCGTGGAGAGCTTGATGATGGCCATCGCCAGCGTCGTCCCCAACTTCCTCATGGGCATCATCATCGGCGCCGGAATCCAGGGGATCTTCATGCTGGTCTCCGGCTACTTCAGGCTACCCAAGAACATCCCCAAGCCGGTGTGGCGGTATCCCATGACCTACATCAGCTTCCACTACTGGGCACTTCAAGGTCAGTACCAGAACGACCTGAGGGGGCTACTCTTCGACAACCAGTCGCCGGAGCTACCCAAGATCTCCGGCGAGTACATCATCCAGTACGTGTTCCAGATCGACATCCACCGATCAAAGTGGCTCGACCTGTCCGTCCTCTTCTGCATGATCATCATCTACCGCCTCATCTTCTTCGCCATGATCAAGGTGAGCGAGGACGTGTCCCCCTGGCTCCGAGGATACCTCGCGAGGAGAAGGCTGAGGCTGAAGCGCAGCTCCGGCAGAGACGCCGGTGGCATCCGCATGACCACCACCACCACCACCTTCCACCGATCTCCTTCTTTTAGCAGCTTCACCCACCATACATAGCACATCTGAGAGATCACGCACACATCAACTTGCACTTGCTAGTTAAAAATGCTGATACATATATTTTGTTGCAAAATCAAACCATACAGCTTGATACTTCAAACACAAGTTACCCCCAAAAATGCTTGTTTTGGGTCTATCTCTTCGTAAGTTTTGTTACAATAGTACAATCTTACGTATTTTTCATATTTAGCTTGTATTCAGTTTAGATATGTCACTTTGGATTGTAACTAACTGTACCAACACATTCTATGTTATTGATTGGCATAATACAGTCTCATAGGTTGTGTTTAAATCGATCTTTCGTGTTTTTGTATCAATAAGATGTGATACATTATGAAAATAATGTTATAATTTTTTAAAATTATATAAATTATATATAACTTAGTGTTTAAATTTGTTAATAATAAATACATGGTTAGTTGAACCTCAACTTTAATTATTTTTTAATATTTATAAATTATATTAATATTATATAAACTTTTAATAAAATAAAAAAATACTTAAAAATTAAATCGTACCTAATTTGACATAAATAGTATTGGATAGATCATATCTCTAATTCTTTTTTAATTTTCTATTGATATCTTAATTATAATTTTTGAAGTTTTAAAATTAAAGTTATAAATTTTAGAAGTGTATAATGATTACATATTTGTAAATCTTTTTAAAAAAATTGGAAAGAAAAATTAAATACAGCTATTTATAAAATCAATTTTGTATATTTACTTTTAAAGAATTTAAACCTCATTTTAAATACAAATTACCCCAAAAATGCTTGTATTTCCTACTTTAATTTTTCAATCTGTGGGCCTTTGCATAAATTTCAACCAGAAAAATGCGAATATTTTTACGCTAATTTTCTAAAAATGAATCATTAATTAACGATTCATTAATGATTTGTACGACTCATAAAACAACGATAACAGACATAAATGGACCTTTTATTGTTCTATTGGAAGGCCTGCAACTTTTTTTATGCTCTCTCTGGCTTGGGTCTCTTTTGGGGCCAGTTTCAATGAGTTCTTAAAATCATTAATAATAATAATATTATTATTATATTAATTTAAATATATAAATTTTTATTACTTTAATTATTTGTTAGTTTTAATTTTATTTATAAAATTAACTCTACATTTAACTCTATTTAACTTTTGAAGTTACATGGAGTCCTTCCTAAATGTACGCTTACTTTGTTGAACAAGCCAAGTTAGCTTTGAAATTTATTCAATCTCTTTACGGATATAGGTTTGGTGAATATATCTGTAATTTGTTTCTCAAAATTAGGTATATATTATATGCATATGATTTCACCTCCATATAAGTGTTTCCTCTGTGATATCCACGAGCCATTATTCTCTTTGTAAATCTATTTTTAATTTTGGAATGATTAAAGGCAAATTCAATATTATGGGTATGTTTGTATATGTCAAAAATTGAATAAATGAAAATAAAAGAGACAAATGAAAATTAGGAAGTAAATTTTTTTTAAGGTTGTTTATACATATTGTGAAATTTTTTAAAAAAATTATAAATATTTTATATTTTAACATTTCAAACATAATTCCACTTAACTTCAACAACGATACGTTGATAATGAAAACTCAATTGCATTATTATAATTTTATTATTACAAAATTTAATTTTAGAAAATTCATAGGTTACTATTTAATAAAAGTCAATTTCATTATAATTGTATATATTAACCATATTTATATATCTATATAATTGTACATATATCCTACATGTTAGGGATAACCTCTAATTAATTATCTTTAATGTTTTGATGAAGAATTAATGTTCCTAATCTTTAACAAAACTTATTTTGATGTTCAAGTATTATTAAGTACACAGGAAAATATAGATTTGAAAGAAAATTGCTAAATCCAACTTCCAGAATATCTCGTTGCCTTTATGTATTTAACATGAGAAGCTTATTGAATTTAAGAAAGCACAATGAATAGTCTATGGTTAATAAGTCACTAAATAAAGAGTCAGGTATATTCGCAACGAGGAGTCCGTTGAATTCACGAATTCAACACGAAGAGCTCGTTGTCAATAGAGAAATTCTACAAACATAACTTTGTTGAGTTTACCAAACTTTATAATATTTGATCTGATTAATGGATTATTTTTCCACGTGAAATACACGTAACCACCTGTAATGAAATAACTTTTGATTTTATGTTTTAGGAAGACCCATTATTTGTAGGTGTTGAAAATCAAAGATCGTGGTTTTTAAATTATTGATTGAGCATCAATTGATCGTGATCAAATTTTACTTGATGGATTGAAGATTGGAGAATGTGGATATTTGAAAGATAAGAAGAATGCATCACATTGAAGAATGTTTCAGACGCAATAACCCATGTTCAGCCACTTCAAGAAAAAATCATGTGATTAAACGTTTCAACATGGATGATTTGATTGTACAGTATAAATAACCTTGTACACAAGTCGATCAAATCAACTCCATCAAGAATAGAAGTATAGGAGACTGTTCATGATAGAAGATTTGGAAAAAGCTTTGTTTTCGTGAAGAGTTGTAGTTCAAACTTTGAAGCTTTCATTCGCCTCTTGTAGTTCTTATTTGTGAGAAAAACTCTTTTGATGTTGATCTAAACGTGTAAGTTTTTCTCTTATTTTTAAACTTCATTGAAAGAACTTGACTACAAGAGTTGTTCGTAGTAAATAGAGCAAGAAAGAATCTATGGTTCTCTTTCAAATTGTTCTGTGGTTTTGGCAACAAATGGTCCGTTGCTAAAACGATTTCTCAACAAGGTGTTCATTGAGAATACACAAATTCAACAAGGGGTTTGTTGATTTTGTGAGAATTGTGTAGTATACAGTAGACTACAACAGTTGGGTTTAGTTGCGTGTTAAACCAAAGACGTTGAGTTGTGAGTAAACCAAAAACTCTCGAGGTTAGTGAATTCTTGAATGATTGTGGTTTGTTTGTGGTTTGTTTTTTTTAAAATTTTGCAAAGTTTTTTAAGCAAACTATACAACTTAATTCACCCCCCCTCTTAAGTAGCCATCGATCCTACACTACATTTAATCATTTTTTAGTATTTATAAATTATATTAATTTTTAATAAAATAAAAATAATTAAAAAATTGAATCGTGCTAGGCTAAGTTGACATAGCATGATGTGAGCTTAAATGGACTGTGCTTGTATTGTTGACCGAATTGAAAGATTAGACATAGCCTAACATGACACAGATGGTATTTGGTATCGAGTATGTCTACAAAAAATTCAAGTTGTGTCGTGTTGGCATGGCCCATTATCACTTCTAAGCATCTAGATCAGGTGAGTGTCTAAATCTTTCATATAGTTGTGAGTCTAATAAAAGTCAGAGAAGGTCGAACATGACACATGAAGTCAAATGAATGCATTAATTGTGATGAAATTTTTGTCTATTACGAAGATTCTCTCGACCAAATGACACATTGACACAATGTCATAGATCAATGTCAAGTTTCCCTCTCTAGTGGATTGCCCAGTCATCCATGTCTCCTCATTGCTCTTGCTCAACTCCACTTATTATGGTCTTCCATCACCTATGGTATCCAAAATTGTCATTTCCAGAAAACTCATCCATCGACATCTCTGGTCATTTTTCCTTGGTCATTAATTTCTACTTAAGGCCGATGTTGCAGTTGATGATGATAAGGCCTTGATTTCTACACCACCACATATCATTTTACATTCTGTGGTCATATTTTTACATATATATTATTATTTAGAATTTGATCAGTGGAAATATATACATATTTAGATCAATCATCCATATATCTATTATGCTTCTTTACATTTTTTTAATACTTCACTTTTTATTTTCCATTTCGTCTGTCATGGTTGGTATTCTAAATATCAACTATCATTTGTCAGGGCTGCAGGGTATGGAGATGGTCTTCCACGAGAGAGTTGGTGGTAGCCGGGTCCACAAGGTGGCCGCTGTGAAGTAGCAACCGAGTGCTAAAGTGTTCAGGCTACAGGAGTGAAGAGCCAGCTTTCGCTAGAGAATAGGTGGATGCCGGGATCACAAGGTAGCTGCTAGGTTTCGAGCATCTAGATTGTACAGAGGGCCAGAAGCGAGAGCATAAGACCTTAACCTTACGGTCATAAGTCTACAACTTAAGTTTACGATTGTAAGTATACAGAGTTAAGTCTACGGACTGGCATAGAGCTACGAGAGGGTGAGAGTTGAAGACTAGCGGAGCAGTAGCTTAACCTAGCTGGCTAGGCGGCAGCCAACCTAGGAGGACCGGTAGCCAGGTCAATCTAGTGGCAGCTGGCTGGAGGAACAATGTGGCCAGAGACAGGTCATAGGCGGAGTAGAACTAGCAGTCGGGTGTGTCCATGCAGATGTTGGATGGCGTTAAGCTCAAGGTTAACATTAAGATCGAGGGTCTTCTCATATTTGTCTTTTAGGGATCACCTATGTATCCCTATATAAAGGGTGTATCGTGTCATGTAGAAAATGACTGCTGTAACGAAGAAGAGTGGGACAACACAAGTGAGAGAGGTTATAGATTAGTTCGTGTGATTTACATGTTGGTGGTATGAAGATCGATAGAGCACTAGCACCTCCGTAGAGTAGGCTATTTTGTCGAACCACATAAATCACTGTGTCCTCTTCCTTCTTCCTTCTTCTTCTTACACCTACAACGATACTATGAGAGAGAACTTGGGTGTTTTTTCCAGTGAACAATTTGAGGAGACGAGCATTGTTGGGATGTGAATAGGTTGAAGAATGCTAGGTGACCATGACGTGATCGCAGAGGGACATCATTTTTCTAACAATTGGTATCAGAGCTTCTAAGTTGAGTGAGAGCATCATTGGAGAATACAAAGCAGGTACATAGTTATAGGTGGAGGAGTTGGCTATCGGGTAGAACCAGCCAATAGCTAGATGAGTAGACATCTAGCAGGAGAAGCGGCAGCCAATGGAGCAGAGCAGCATCTGAAGTGGTTGTTTGGAGCAGACATCCAGCAGGTGAAGCGGTAGTCGGCTGTAGGAAGTGGTAGCTAGAGTGTTCTAACCAGAATCTTAGAAAGAGTTCGTGATGGTAGAGGAGAGGAAGTATAGAGTTGATAAGTTTGACGAAAAAGACTTCGGATTCTGGAAGATGCAGATGAAGGATAGTCTATATCAGAAAGATCTCCATCAGCCTTTGTTGGGAAGGAAACCAGAGAAGATGGAGCAGGAGCAGTGAGAGCTTTTAGATCGAAATGTTCTGGGGCTAATTAGGTTGCCACTGGCAAGGAACATGTTGTTCAACATTGCCAAGAAGACGACAACTGTTGGAGTTATGAGGGCCTTGTCCAACACCTACGAGAAGCTGACGGTGTCCAACAAGGTCTGCTTTATATGCAGACTCTTCAACATAAAGATGTGGGAGGGAACGTTGATAGCCGACCACGTGAACGAGCTCAACATGATACTGACTTAGCTGGATTCAGTGGAGATGGGACATGGGGTAGGTGACAGATTTAGTGCTCAACGAGGACATTCATTGGAAGAGTAGTGGAGAGGTGTCAACATTAGTGCTTAGTGTGGAGAGTAGGGGCCCCTCATGGGTCTCGAACCAACAGGAGAGGGAGTCGGTAGAAGATGACCGGACTTCTAGAGAACGAAACGAGCTGATCCAGGAGACTGATGACGGGTCTATCGAATGCTCGGGTGTAGAGTCAGCCAAGTGGATGCCAGGTCGTGTAACCCAGCGACTGGCTGAAGAGGAGTGACAGCCAGAGCAAGAGAGTCGGATGATGACACCTGAACCCAGAAGATCGATGAGAGTTTCCAAGGCTCTGGACAAGTACTCACCATCTTCCAACTTCCTACTATTGACAGATGACAATGAGTTAGGGAGTTATCCCAAGGCGATTGAAGCAGAGGATGCAAACCAGTGGGAGTCAGCCATGAGAGAGGAGATGAGATCCCTAAAAAGAAATAAAACATGGCAATTATCTTGGTTACCCAAAGGGAAGAAGACTTTTGGCAACAAGTGGATGTTTAGATTGAAAGAACAGCCGGACAACAGTAAGAAATACAAGTTTAAACTTGTTGTAAAGGGTTTCTAACAAGTTCAGTACATCGACTACATAGAGGTGTTCTCTCTGGTAGTCAAAATGACCACAATGAGAACCATCCTAAGCATAGTGGTAGCCGAAGATTTGTTCCTAGAACAAATGGATGTGAAGACGATGTTTCTTTATGGAGATCTGGATGAGGAGATCTATCTGCGAAAGCCAGCAAGGGAGTTAGACTGGTCTGCTAGCTGCAGAAGAGTTTATATGGGTTGAAGCAGGTGCCCAAGTAGTGGTACAAGAAATTTGACAACTTCATTTGTACCATGAGTTTCAACAGATGCGGTGCATATTACTGTTGCTACATCAAGAGAATGAAGGAGTGTTATGTCATCCTACTAATCTATGTAGATGATATGCTAATTGCGAGCTCCAGCATGGAGGAGATTCGGAAGCTAAAGGGATAACTTAGCTGGAAGTTCGAGATGAAGGACTTAGGCTAGGCCTGGCAGATTCTCGAGATGTGGATCATCCGAGATAAGAAAACCGACACGTTGAGGTTGAACTAAGAGAAGTACTTGGAGAAAGTACTTAGGAGATTCAACATCTCAAATGAGAGGAAGACGGACCTTCCTCTGGAGCCCACCTCAGGTTGTCGAAGGTGCAATCATTGAGCACGGAGCGAGACCAGGAGGAGATGACCATGTTTCCGTATGTGGTTGCCGTGAGCAGCCTTATATATGCCATGACTTGCTCCCGGTTGGACATCGCACATGTCATCGAGACAGTGAGCAAGTTCATTAGCAATCCGGGTATGGAGCATTGACATGCCATGAAGTAGATACTGCAGTATCTACAGGAGACATTCGAATACAACTTGTGCTATCGAAAGGGATCAATGGAGCTGACAAGTTTTTGCGACTCGAATTTGGGAGGAGATATAAATAAGTTCCAGAGCACCTCAGGATACATATACCATGGGAGGTACAGCTGTAAGTTGGAGATCCAAACTGCAGGGCATGGTTGCCCTCTCCACCACCAAGGCGGAATATGTGACCGTTGCAGAAGCAGCAAAGGAGAATATTTGACTAGAGAACTTGCTAGCCGAATTGGGTCATCAGCAAGAACATAGTGTGTTGAAGATAGCTAGTCTACCATCTACCTGGTAGAAAATTCGAAGTTCCACTCAAAGTCCAAGCACATACGGATGAAGTTCCATATCATTAGAGAACAGGTCGAAGAGAAAAACTTAAATCTCCAAAAGGTGAAGGGAGCAGAGAATACTGCAGACATGCTTACCAAGGTGATGACGGTGAAGAAGTTGAGACTCTGCATGAGTCTCATTGGTCTTCATGGTGCGTGAAGCTTGGAGACGGGTGCTGGTAGCGGAACCCACAGATTGCGCCATCGAAAGCTGGGCATTCACCCAAAAGACAGTCTCCAAGTTGGAGATTGTTAGGGCTGCAAGGTGTGGAGACGGTCTTCTGCTAGAGTGCAGGCGATAGTCGAGTCCACAAGGTAGCCGCTGTGAAGCAGCAATCAGGTGTCAAAGTGTTCAGGCCACAAGAGTGAAGAGTTGACTTCCGCCAGAGAACAGGCAGATGCCAGGAGCGAGAGCACATGACCTTAACCTTACGACCTTAAGTCTACGACTTAAGTTTACGACCGTAAGTATATAGAGTTATGTCTACATACTGGCGTAGAGCTATGAGAGGGTAAGAGTCGAAGACCAGCGGAGCGATTGCTTGACCTACTGGCTAGGTGGCAGCCAACCTAGGAGGACCGGTAGCTAAGTCAATCCAGTGGTAGCTGGTTGGAGGACCGGTGCAGCCAGAGACAGATCCCAAAAGGGGTATTTTACTTGCACACCGTTGCAGGTGGATGCTGGGCAATCATTCGGCAGCTCGCCGGAGATTTGTTGGGGAGAGAGGAACAAAAAGAGGAAGAGAAGGAGATTGTGTTGGTGGTGGTGCTGGGTTGTCATGGCCGGCTTGGATAGAACAACAAGAATAGATCTCGTCATATCGATGGAAATGTCGAAACTTGACCTTCAGATCTTCAAATTTATTTTTTCATTATCTCTGTAGTATTTTTTAACTTTATTATTAGTCTCGTTTGCATTTTCATAATTGAGATTTTTCTCTATTATAATTCATAGATTAAAAGATTTTTGAATGATTTAAATTTTGATCTGATAAATAGTTTAATAGAAATGTTATATGATAATCAAGCACTAATAGACAAGAAGATAATATATTAATATACATTATTAGCATCATTGCCTCAAGTAGCTTACTGATTCGATTTGACGGTGAAGCAGTTAATTAGATCCCAATATAAAGCTGGAGTAGATTTCGAATGTATAATTCACAAGAAAATAAAAAGTACTATATATTAATTGAAAATAAATTCAACACATCGATAGTTTCTAAAAATTTTCAACAAAAGCGTTGAAACTTTTGTATTCACATTCAATTTTTGTCTTAAAGATTAATTGCATGATGAACTCAATTTGGATGAGGCTAAACCACAACCCCAAGTATGATTGTCGTTGATTTTTCATCCATATTTTGACGTTGAATCAATCTACACTTGTAAGAAATTGTAAGATGAAAATGAGTTGCACAAAAATAAACTCATCAACTTCAATCAAATGAGTTGTGGTCATTGCTGAATTAAGCTACAATAACCTATGTGATCACTATATCTCTTAGTCAGACAAGATCTTGCATTCGACTATCTCACACGTGTCACTATATACATTTAGCGACCAATATCTCTATCACTATAACCAAACATAAGGTACGTTCAGTTAACGAAAAAAATCACTCAATAAGTGATAAAAAAGAGTAATTTTAAGATAAATATTAGATAAATGATTTTTTTTATGTATAAATCAAAGATTTGGAAGTTGATAGTGAATTGACATTTAATATGATTATAATATATTTAAATTGTATTGGTAAGTGTAAAAGATAATTATTTAAAATATAATATTGCTAACATAATTGAAGAATATGACTACAAAATAATGAAAAAAAAATATTGAAAAATGAAAATAAGAATGATTCTTGAAACTTAGATGAGTAATAAGTGAACGAGACTAAGGTCTGTTAAATCACACCATGATATTTAGAATTGTTAATATTTGGAATCTCACGAAAATTGACTAACTAGTAATTCACACTTACAAAGTTTTTAAATTAAAGAAGAATATCTCATTTACATCATGTCAATTACATCAAAATCTAGACAATATACAAAATTATATGATTTCATTCACTAAAAAAAGAAGTACAAAATATGGTTGCATAACTCAAATTTAAAATAGAAATGACAGAAAACATTAATTTGAGAGATTTATTTTTGGAATTTATATATCCAAACATTATTAAAAAACTATCTAGTCCACCATGTAACATATTGGTAGTTGTGAATTATGACTGATGATAATTCATTGTGATTAGTTGGTGATGATGACCAATGAGAAGTAACTAAATATATTACAATAGATGAGTGCAACAATGGAAGATGCACAATTGAAGAGTATGTAATTGTTACGAACTAAATATGTTCAATTATGGTGGTGGGTGCAATGCCTGGCTTGTTCAGAAATTGCCAATTTTGAAAGCACATACATGTCACTTCCCTTCCAACTTTGTAATCGATGCATCGTTGTTAGAAAACGCTGAATTGTACATCTTGTCATTGTCGTCCCCTGGTACCTCCACCAAGGTTGTGAAGGTTGGTCGCTTTGGTTGACAATCCAATGGAATAAACACATTCTCCAACATATGTACCACATATGACATTGTTGGTCGATCACCCACAAAATCCTGTACGCAGAGCAATGCCACATGCATGCATCTTAACACTTTGTCCATCTCACACATGCCAACCATCGAAGGATCCACCAGCTCCATTGGTAGCTTGTCCTCCCAGAGTTGCCATGCCTACAAGAGATCAAGGTGGTGGTGCCATGCATCAAACACATACAAATATTTGCAAACACACACATATATATAAAGTGTGTTTGAGAGAGAGAGAGAGAGAGAGAGAGAGAGAGAGAGAGAGAGAGAGAGAGAGAGAGAGAGAGAACATACATATGAGGGCAGGGATAAGAATGAAGAGGTATGTAAGCTGGAGATCTTTTTGCCACTTAGTAGTTCTAGTACCAAGACTCCATAGCTATAGACATCGGACTTCACAGAGAAGTAACCTTTCATTGCATACTCCGGTGACATGTATCCACTACAATCAAAATTGGAGTTCAAAGGATTAGTAAAAAGCTATTGTTTAATTGATAACAAAAGTTTTCCTATACTTCAAAATTCAAATCACAGAAGAATTAAACCATGAATGACATTGTCAGTGAATAAATGAGTTATTAAAAATTATTGTTTTGTAAGAAAGGTAGATTTGTAAATGTGGTGGAACTGTAGTTTTTATTCATAATATTTTGTAAAATTTGGTTATAAAGATTCAAAACTCTAGAAAATGTGAAAACCACAATCATCATTAAAACAAAAGAACAATGGTGTGCTTACTATGTTCCAACTACTCTAACTGTGTTTCCTTCATTCTGATTGCCACCAAATATCCATGCCATCCCAAAGTCAGAGATCTTTGGATTCATGTCTTTGTCTAACAAGATGTTTCCTGCCTTCAAGTCTCGATGGATGATCCTCAACCTTGAGTCTTCGTGAAGGTAAAGAAGACCTCTAGCAATTCCTTTGATGATGTTGAACCGCTTCTTCCAGTCTAACAACCTCCTTTTCTCATTACCTTTCATCACAAATCTCTAGTAAGTTAAACAAGAATTAATGATGCCTAGTCATGTATATATGTCTTTGAACAATTTGGCTATGAGAAAAATGAAAGCAACTTTATATGTAAATATATATAAAGTTGACTTAGAACAATGTCTACACCTAAGTTTAGAAGGTGAAAGTCTAATTAAAGAGACCCCAAGTTAGTTAAAAAGAAATACTTGTACAATTAATATCTTCAATCACAAGTTTAGGATTATTGGAAGATATGGAGGCATGACTAAAAAGCTTCATTGATGAGTCTTTGATAAATACATGCTATTGTAGAGCATTTGGGTGAAATTTAGCATTAGATGATTACAAATACATAATAAAAAATAACTTAAATTGAATGAGTATTGCATCTTAACTCTCACTATTTAACCAATGGTTTACAAATCAAAAGTCCTATAAACATAACTTAAATTTAACTAAAATTTTAATACAATTAGATCTTATGTTTTTCGTAAAAAAATTAAAAATAAATGTTACTTTCTAGCTAGAAAAGTCTTTGAAAGATCCTTAAACAAGAGTGAACAAGGGATAAGAAGCATATATCTTGGAAAAAGAAAATACATACTGAACAAGAATGAATCTAAGCTTCCATTTGACAAGAACTCGTAGATCAATATCTTCTCTTCTCCTTCTATACAATAGCCCAAGAGTTTTACAAGATTTCTATGTTGAAGATTTGCAATCAACATCACTTCATTCTTGAACTCTCTCAACCCTTGCTTTGAAATCATGGAGAGTCTTTTGATGGCAATCTCTAACCCATTTAAGAGCTTTCCCTGTGAAATTGTTGATAAATAATAAGCAGATATTAATATTTAAGTTATCTTTTCTTATAAGTTTTACAAGAAAACAAACTCTTAATTTAAATCTATTTTTAAAGCAGTGAATTTACAAGAATCAAGAGAACAAATACCTTGTAGACGATGCCAAAGCCACCTCGTCCAATCTTGTTGTTGTCGCTGTAGTTGGCAGTGGCAGCCACCAGCTGGTTGAACTCAAAGAAAGACAAGTTCGAGCCTTCTTGCTTCAACTCCTCCTCTACCTCCTCCTTCTCGTTGATGGGTCCTAATCAAGAAAAGCAAATTAGAAGATGACCTGCAAAGGATTCAAATCATGGGTTGCAACTCATCCCTCTTCTAAGTTACCTTTTCTGTTCTTAAGCTTGCTCGTGAAGATGCAGAGGAAGAGAAAAGTACATAGGAGACCGATTGAGATAGAGACGGTCACCACAAGTACGATGATCTTGGTCTTGGTCCGGCTTCCTGCATTTGTTTTATATTCCAATGAGAACGCTAGGAAATAGAGAATAGAAAACCAAGGAATCTTTGGAGATTGAGGAGAATAGGACCATGGAAGATGAAACAGAAGTACTGTACGAACAATTATAAATTGGCAACAAAACTTTCTATTCAAGTTTAAAGTGGATTCTATTTTCATTGATAACCTTTGTATTCCACTAGAAATTCATTATACCTTTAGTGATACAAAATTTTTCTCCAATCATGTAATCCAAAGATCAAGAGAAATGGGAATCCTAATGAAAATCGGTTCTTCTCTTCGACTTCGTCAAATATGAATCATTAAGAGAGAAGAAGAAACAAGTAGACCATGATTTTCGAATATTCTCCAAGGAAATGGGAACCAACTTGTTATTGTTACTGTGATAATAAAAATATTTCAAGAAATAGAAAGTACAGTGAAATAAAAGATTTTTTTTTTTTTTTCGATTTCGCATGGTTAGTGTACAAGATGGCAGATAACGTTTTAAAAATTAAAATTTGAGGCCTTACCGGAACAAGAGCCATCTTTGTGGATACGACCCGTGCAGTGGCAGACTCTGGTGCCGTCGTTGAACCCGCAATAGCCGCCGGATCCCTCGCACTTATTGCATTCCTTATTTTTCTTCCACTCCAACTGAAACCCCCACTGCAGTGCCTTTGAAAACTCCTGGCCGATATTTTGTCCGATCTGTTGTTCCACTTTCAGCTTTTCCACCGGCGCCACGACGATCTTCCGACAATATCTCGATAGAATCTTCTCGTGCTCCATGTCGATGGCCACCCAGTCTCGGAGCACATACGAAAAAGTATTCCAGGTTTCCTTGAGGCAGGGGATGAATAGGATGGATGGGATGGTGGGGTTGGTAA